>OZ024900.1:5174704-5346020 GCA_964017195.1 Siderastrea radians
TACGTCGGCGACACAAAACAGCAAAAGGTTTTCAAGATCGACGAAGTTAAGCTTGACAGCGGCTCCTCTGGAGGGAGACTGCATCTTGTGTACCCACCTAAGGACACGCCTACCAACATTCTGCCTGTAGCATTAGCCTTCCAGGAAAATAAGTTGTATGTTGCAAGTAACTTGACAAGTAATCCGAATATTCTCGTTATTGACTCGAGGAATGGAACGTTACTGTCTTCTGTTGCTTCTGAATTAATCATCTCTCCTTCTGGATTTGCTTCCTATATGGTTGCCTTTACGTATCAAACTCTAGCAATCATACGATTGTAAAAGTATCTGACATTGAGCATGTCCCGAGATACCAACTAGTGGCCGGTAGCTCGAATGAAAGTGGAGACATGGATGGAGTAGTGAGCTCAGCAACGTTACACTCACCTCATGGCTTGGAAACGTTTGGCAGGACACTTTTCGTTTGCGACAGTGGAAATAAGGCCATTCGGATGATAACGAACGGGAAACCTTTCAAGAAGCTGTCAGATGTCTTTTATAAGTATGCTGAACTATTTAACCTTGATCACTACCGTGGCCCACCAAGATTTTCCTTTGATCAAGGAATATCGATCATTGACAATGTTGTTGCTTTTCTTTTGACCTGGGGAGAGGAAACACGTGAGCGAACGGGCCGTACAGCTACTCAAGGTCCCGACCAAATAATACCTCACTGTACAAGAAGGTAATTTCAACTGATTCATAGCAGCCTTGTGAAATTAAAAAATCTTCTTACAGAATTAGGGGAAGAAGACCTCGTCAACCAGATTCTGTTTTCCGCACTTACCACTTTAATCGTTGAGAATTTTTTCTCCTTAATGCGGCAACAGGACTCGATGCCAACGCAACTCGAATACGGAATCCGGCGTGCCGCCTGTATAAGAGAGCTGGAAAAGAGAATGCACAGTGGTCATTTTCAATATTTCACTGGTCCCAAGAGTTATTATCCTAACAAAGTGCTTAACACTCCTCCGCCCATTCCACAGGCAATTGTCGATGCAGTACAAAGTGATCTGCAGAATTTATCTCTTGAAGAGAAGAAAACTTTACCTGAATTTGCCATTTCATTTGGACGAAGCGTTCGCCAGCATACCGTAAGAGACAAGAGTAAAGAAGAAACCGGCCAGCTACCTTATCCTATTTCATTCTCTTTACAGCAGCGCCAAGATTCGAGTTGTGATGTCCTCACAGAAGACTTGGCCGCAGGTCATGCTAATTCGTCAAGCTATTCCCAGGATAATCGAATTATTCAGTGCGACATCTTGTTCAAACAAAATGAGACCATTGCAGTGAAACACGGTAGAAAAAAAGAGGAATGGGGATTTTTCCTTGCCGTTCTTATGAAAGATTTGCTGATCAAGAAAGGGAGCAATGACGGGATAGATTTCGTTGACGACTGTATGAGCATAACATGGCTCGACAACTGTGAAACGGGAGACAAATACACCTTTAAAGAGTCATATTCAGATTGTCGAAATTCGCCGTATTCAGTTATTGACCGCGTCGAAGTTGTAGTCAATGAGGGTCTGCCAAATGAAAAACTGTACACAATTTCGCAGCAAGAAGTTTTAAGAATTGAGCGGATACTCAAAGGAGGCGTAGACAGTGACATTGACTCCGAGGATGAGGCTTCAGATGCCTCAGACGACGAACAGCCGGGAGGACCATTCTTGTCGTTCCGTTCCATTCCTCGAGTCAATAACGAGAATATTCGGATTACTTGTCAAGTTACTTGCAACATACAACTTATTTTCCTGGAAGGCTAATGCTACAGGCAGAATGTTGGTAGGCGTGTCCTTAGGTGGGTACACAAGATGCAGTCTCCCTCCAGAGGAGCCGCTGTCAAGCTTAACTTCGTCGATCTTGAAAACCTTTTGCTGTTTTGTGTCGCCGACGTACAAATCGAGACGCGCGCCTTGAATCTTCTTAAGCGTTCTTCCTCTCCTACCATCTTCTTTTTACCACGAGCATCTCCTTGAATGTGGTCAGCCGCTGGACGCTCACCGACTTCCTTCACCTTCTTTACCAACGTTTTCGTCACTG
Organism: Siderastrea radians; assembly: GCA_964017195.1. Taxonomy (NCBI): domain Eukaryota; kingdom Metazoa; phylum Cnidaria; class Anthozoa; order Scleractinia; family Rhizangiidae; genus Siderastrea; species Siderastrea radians. The sequence continues at coordinate 5,176,787 of OZ024900.1, forward strand.
TCACCGTTGCAGTTATCCTTTCTTCTTGTAGTTGTGGTACCTCTTCGAGATAGAGACAGCAGATGCTTGATACGGACGAATTTGCCACGTTCCATTCCTCGAGTCAATAACGAGAATATTCGGATTACTTGTCAAGTTACTTGCAACATACAACTTATTTTCCTGGAAGGCTAATGCTACAGGCTGAAAATAGATAACGCATAAAGCGGTGCTCAATGTAAAATGTGTCATGATATAGGAATGATACTCAGATTGGTAACAGAATGCTACCTTTAAATTATGTAGCGGTTGACGTACTTGTGGGCACTTGTACCGTTCCTGTTATTCCTGAAGGCAAACACTACATTTATCTTTTATCCGTTGTTCACTTATTGGTTTAGCAGTAACTCTTGATAGACAAGTCGTTATGGTTACGTACAGTTGTTGTCTTTCTACATGCTTCAAAAGACTATGTTTCGTTTAAAGCGGGTGTGATATTATGTATTTCTGTTAGGTGCACTAATTTCGACTTGATTGCACGAGTGATGATGTTAAGGAGATAAACGCGTTTTCGAACAAGTTTGTACAATGGCCTACAAAAGAACTTGTTATAAACATCGTGCAACACTTCATTGTTTTCCAGATTATATAGACTCATTGGTTGGACCGCATCGTCGTCATTGTTTGTTTAATAAAGCTTTTCACTGAAACATGTTGCTTGGCTTATTTTTGGGGGGTACTATTTTGCTAGTCAGCAGATAAAGAAGCCACATGCGTCTTACACTTTAATCAAGGCCATTGAAGGTGTAACTAGAGGGCACCATTAAAAAAGCATGTAATAAGTGATGAACTAACACCTTCCAGAAGGATAGCAGCAGAACAATGTCCAGTGTCCTGTGCACAACTTGTGAATTGGAATAGAATATTTGACCACTCTCGTTTTGTGGGTCTGAAAATTGTATACCTGGGAACATCAACCTATTTAAAGGAATAATGAATATTGATCTCAAAATAGGCAAGGAATAATGAATACTTGTGAAAAATGGGCGGGGAATAATGAATATTTAAAGTGAAAATATTCCGCTTCAACCCCCGAAGATTGGGTGGTTGTTGACACTGACATAGGGCAGTCAGACCCCCCCCCTCTGCTTTTTGGTCAGATTAAGTAAACGTGGGATCATTATTTCTTGTTGCTTTATGTTTGGTGGTGGTTCTGGTAGATCAATAAATATCAACTATCAAAATTGAAGATCAAGTAATGATGACAGAAGGACATTCTTTTCTTCTGTTGCAATGATTGTGACCTATTGTCAACAAGAATGATACATTACATTGTATTTAATTTACTATCTTAGAAACTTCCCATATAGGAATACTTAGATAAATTGTTATTGTTGTTGTGCTGCCACTCTTTGTTGGCTGTGATGAAACAGGTCCACTATGACATGGTGTTACAAACACAATAATTATTCCTAAGTAAAAATTGACTGGTGATTTACAATGTTGTTAAGGATGCCACAAATGCCCCAAGCTTTTACTCTGTCTCCACTTATTAGGAACTATGGTATTAATTTAGGTGCTCCATACAGGGCTTCCACCTCTCTCCATCAGTTGCGGGGCCAGCCCTGTGTCATGAACCTGCTTTGTGTGTGTGTGTGTGTGTGTGTGTGTGTGTGTGTGTGTGTGTGTGTGTGGGGGGGGGGGGGGAGCTGCTGTAAATAATATCTACAAGTATATACAAGGGATGTGTGGATCCTCATCACTGTGTCTGAGTGATACATATGCTTCGGTAATTGACCAGTTAATAATGATTATTATTGATGAAGATCGATGTTGATTCCCATTGTTCAAAGGAAAATTGTTTGAGAAGGAGTCAATATGGAGACCCACTGTTAATTTGCAAATTTACTTGTGAATTGTCAATTCTTGTTGGTTTATTTATAATTAACTGTTAGTTTTAGAAGAGTTTGATGTGCTGCGCTCCCCTTCAATGGTATTAGAAACACCAAAAGCTATTTAAGAAGATCAAGGACACCAGTTATTTTAAAAGCTAATGAACATGGTTATGATTCAATAACAGTTCTACAATATTGGAAAACCATACCCACTGCAAAGCAAAACAAAATTAACTGTATTTTAACGCAAAATGTGACATTGCCTTAGCTTCATGGTACTGAGTTGTTTGAAAAATTACTGAGTCAAGATAAGTGTTAATACCTTAATATTGATACTCTAGATAGAAACAGTCTTAAGCTGCTATATTTGCTGAATCAGCCAGTGATATGGCAAGTAGCATGCGAGCTGAAGTCAGTTTCAGTGCCGTTTTTAAAGTAAAGCGTATATAGAATTTAATTGCCGGATAACACGACAGCGTACGGCCATGTTATCAACAAAACGATTTCGTCATTGGCTTTTCCCTACACTCTGTAAAAACACTTTTGCTTGCTGCAGAAACCACTGAAACTAATGCCAGGCTGGGAATAAACTATGGGAACTCGTTCTTAAATCGAAATGAATCGAAAATCCAGCGCACTCTCTATAAGAACGACGACATTCTTGCGGTATTAAAACATCAAAACAATCGGCACTTTCGGTCAGTTCTCCTTAGGTTGATGGAAACAGTAAGCTGTTTATGTGAACAGAAGGGCTTTGGTGTTCTCGATAAACCCTAAAAGAACTTAACAAAGAAATCTCACAACTGAGGTGCTTCCACTGATGTACAGTCAGGATAAATCATCGTCACCACAGTACGAAAGAAGCACTCTCTATAGAACGAAGACATTCTTGCGGTATTAAAACATCAAAACAATCGGCACTTTCGGTTCTCCTCAGGTTGGTAGAAACAGTAAGCTGTTTATGTGAACACAAGGGCCTTGATGTTCTTGATAAACCCTAAAAGAACTCAACAAAGAAATCTCACAACTGAGGTGCTTCCACTGATGTACAGAAAGGATAAATCATCGACTTTAAGATCAACATCCTCACCACAGTACGAAAGAAGAGAAGACATCGCACATGTTCGTCGTCGTCTGGTTTGATAAGACCTAAAACAGCTCTATTTTTTCTCCTACTTATTCTTTCTCACTGTAGATCTTGGAAGTTTCGAAAAGATCCCCGATACTGTTGAACAATGTCAACATTTTGAGACGATCTGTAACAAAAACACTGCGTTCGCGGGAACGCAATCAAGTAAATTGACGTCACAATGCGGTAAATTCGGTCCCAGTCCCCGGAACAGTTTTGAAGTGAAAAAAAGGGACTTTTGCCCGCGAAAAAAGAGGTTTCTAAAAATTTTAGTCCGGTTTTAAGTTTAGAATCGTTTTTTATACACGTCAGACTCTCGAAAACCGAAGAAAAAAATTTCGTTTCATATACACTTTAAGGTTACCGAATTATCGGTTAACTTGTTGATCACTCTTGGCGAAAGATACTAGTCCCTCTGCTGTTCGTTTTGTTTCGTAAAACGCGGAAACAACAACTACTCTGTTTATATTTTCAATACTAGCTGAAAGCCTTCAAATGAGAATTTCGAGACACGATGCGATAAAACGGGATACGTACTTCACTGCTGCTGTGCTTCTCTGCTCCGAGTGAGAGACAGCTTGCGTCAAACCGAACGCCATTCTCAGGAGAGAAAGAAATGATGACGATTCTCCTAGAACGACAAGAATATCTTAGAGCGACACATTTACCTCGTCAGACTTGTTCCTTGTTGATGGCGGTCGGATTGAAATTGTGAGCGAGTCTCGTAGACAATTTACTTCCGTTGACAGCTCTATTGTTAAAGGGCCAATCAGATTGCGAGATTCCCGCGGCCAAAATTGGGCCGCCGCCACAAGGGCCTGTGAGAGATTGTATCAGGCCCAATTTTAGCGAGCGACCAACGTAAGAGAATATAAGAGCGATGGTAAAATTCGGCCTGATCGCAAGTTATTCGAGGCTTTTCAGAGTTACCGCTTATGTTGTGCCCTTTATTTACAACACAAGGGCCAACAAGCTTAAACAAGAGCGACGACTGAGACCCCTGTCAACCGAAGAGATTCTGGATTCCGAGGTCGTCTGGATGAAAGAGCTGCAGAAAACCCTAGATCAGCAGAAGCTGAATAATCCGAGTTCAAGTCTCGGACCTTTCTTAGACAGTCATGGAATTACAATATTTAAGGGGGGGGATTATGAAGTCTGCTTTGCCTTATGAGACTAGATGTCTTGCACTTATCCCTCCAAGTCATCTTATAACCTTGATTATAAGGGACTGTCATGAGAGAGTTATGCATAACGGCTTTAAGGAAATCCTAGCAGAACTTCGCACCTGCTACTGGCTTGTGAAGGGGCGAAAGATTGTCAAGGCAGTGATCTCAAGTTGCAACAAGTGTCGCAATCTGGAGGGGCTGAACTGTTCTCCTCCACCCATCGCTCAGCTACCACAATTTAGACTTGAAGACCAGCATCCCTTTACGAGTGTTGGTGTAGACTTCTTGGGACCACTTTATGTCAAGGAAACAAAGTCTTCTACTGTAACTTCGAAGGTATACACTGCCTTGTATACTTGTGCAACAACACGAGCAGTACATTTAGCACTGACAACAAGCATGACAACGCAAGCAGTTTAACAGAGTCTGAGAAGAATTGTTGGAAGACGAGGCGTCCCAAAGTTGATTGTGTCTGACAATTTCAAGTCATTCAAGACTGTATCTGGCAAACTACAGGCCCTGTTTGAAGCTCCAGAGGCGACGTCTTTCCTCAATGATCGAAGAATCGAGGGGCGGTTTAACTTGGCGAAGGCACCCTGGTGGGGAAGGCTCTTCGAACGAATGGTGAAGTCTATAAAAAGATGTCTTAAGAAGCAACTTGGGAACGCAAGGCTTGCCTACGCAGAATTGTTGACGGTTCTGATTGAAGTAGAAGCAGTTCTGAACTCGAGGCCGCTTAAACTTACGTCTATGCAGAGGATTGTTGACACTTCCTCCCCCAGCAGTGCGGTGAAGTTCCACGCCAATAGCCAAGATACTGTGCGCTGGCAGATCATTTCTGGAGAAGGTTGAGAAAGGAATACCTGTTAAGCCTTCGGGAACATCACCGCCTAGAGGCAAGAAAGCAGCAAACCACCGCCATTAAGGTGGACGATGTTGTGGTCGTGGAGGAAGATAATGTGCAGAGAAACTTCTGGAGACTAGGCAGAATCGAGAGACTGATCACAGGGAGTGGTGGAATTGTACGTGGAGCTGCAGTGAAAATTGGAGAACGAAACAAAGCGAGCACTGTCATTGAGAGACCCATCCAGGAGCTGTACCCACTGGAGACCCACCAGACCTCACCATGTAACCAGGAGGAACTGAGTATTGCCCATCGTTTGCCAAGTCGAAGGATTGCAGTTAGGAGGAATCAGAACATTTAAGAAGGAATATGTAGGGACTGAAATGTCTAAGTTTCCAATGGCCAGGGCTGAACTTGTTTTCTTATTGTAATTTCGCTCTGGGCTATTGCGGGGAAGTGTAGGAAATCGTTCAATGTACTTTTCGTTGACATTACTGAAGTTTGTTTTTCTGTGTGCATGCGCTGTGAGTTGGTGTGAAAGCACGTGCGAGAATCGAGAAGATACCACAGGGATGCGATCAATAACTGTAAGGCGCTGATTACGTGAGCCGGGCTGGCTCAGTTAGTAGGGCTGGCTCGGTCTACCGAGATGACTGCTCAGCCCGGTATTACATGAGGCGAGCCAGCCAGCCTGCGGCTAAATTTAGAAGCTGTCGTGTGAAAAGACGGCTACATCAAAGAGCATGAATCGAGTGTTTTTACTTTCGCTACTCCATTATTTTTGTGTATTATTTTCAGTTTTACGTAGCTTTATGGTTTGATAAACCTTTGTGTGTTATATACAAAGAAAAATATCTATCTTCTGGTGAGCCATTTTGCTCTGAAACGAAATTAAGTGACAAGAAAGTGTTGGCCTGGCTAACCGGGCTGGCCCAGCAATCGCGATTACATGGTACATTTTCAGCCCGGCTAAGGGATGCCGGAATCTCAGCTAGTCGGGCTGAGATTTTTCCATGTAATCGCGAAGTGTGTGTTTTACAGGCGTGCCGAGATCCCGACAAACCGAGCCAGCCCGCCTGATGTAATCGGCCCCTAAAAGACGCCACTCTGCTATTACTAGAGTCCAAATGGACGCTGGGATTGGCGTGCGCAGTACCAGGCTACTCAGGGGGCAAGTTGTGTACTCGTCTGGCAATGTTCTAGAGAGTTCGATTATTTAGTTATTGAGAGTTGTGAAAGTGTGGAGATCTTTTAACTAAACTATCGAAAATCGTTGATCATGACAAATCTTACTCGTTTGAGACTGATTTTGGTTGATTTAACAGGTTTAATGAAAAAAAGAACACATTTGAAACAAAATGTCCTTTTCTTTGACCCTTTACCGTCAGCGTTTTTCCCTTGGAAAAACGCATTTTTTACCGCTAAAGCGGTTTTTGAAGTGCTATGGTGCCAAATGCCACTAAACTTTGCTACAAAAGCGTTTTCTTACATTTTAGCTCAATTTTGAGCCAGCTTCTGTTGAAAATTGTACATTATTTTGGTTTCACGCATGGGCATAAGCTGATTCATTTCTAATTTTTTCTCGCTTCTTTTGTTTTCCTTTTTCTCTCCCTTTCTTTTCTCTTTATCTTCTACCCTTTATCACCTTTCTATCCACTGGAAAAGTTTTGGCCTCAGTCCTTCTAAAAACCTGGAAATGGAACATTGATCAACTAGGTGACTTGGCCTATTTTACCACCAACTTTGCAGCCAAATTGGACACGTTTTTCTGGTATAGCTCTGCCAGAATTTGGTCGATATTCAAAATGGACACACGTATGGATGGATCTGTCCTTGCTGTGCTAGCTGCTTATCAAAACAATCTGGTGACGTCAAAAATGATGACGTCACAAGTGGCTCAATGGTTCCCGACTTCAACGTCGGGAAAATACAACTCTTGACGGAAAAGAGTTAAGAAAATATAAAATTGAAGATCTTACAAGATGCCTCAGAGAAAGAGACTTCGCGTGGAAGGTTTTTGGTGCTGTTAAAAGTGGTTTGCCTCAAGCCCCTACGCGTACCGAAGACAAGGAAAACAAGAAGCAGTCCAAAGAAGAAAAGCTGTTGTTAAAAGGCGGTCTGATACAGCTACCGTCCCCAGATGACCTTAAAATTGGTTGGGAGCAAGAACTTTCCGGACACAACTGAGGAGAATGTGGAGGAATATTTAGCTGATAAAGCTCCAAAAGCACTCTTGAAAGGAGCATCCTTGGAGGATTCGCGCCATGTAATTGAATGGGAACAGCAGCCCTAACGTTCCATGCTGTTTTGTACGTGGTAAAATCATTCCACATGAGCGCACAAATAGTGCACCATACGAGCCATGGGTGCTCTTTATCAAGGACGGTTCCGTGATGACAGGAGAATGTTCTTGTGTAGCTGGGTGAGCACAAAACCTTCCTTAGTTTAATTTATGAAGTTCAAAAACATGTTTCCCACCTCTTGTTTTGCAAAATGCGAGGAACGTTATCAGTCATTATTAATATTATTATTATTGTTATTTAGTTGTTGTTGTATTGTATAACGCCAACATATTCCATTGCACAAAAATGTCATAAATACCTGTCAGTTTCAAAAAAGGTTGTCTGGTGTGATATTATATATTACCAAAACATCTACTATCACTTCACGTCAAAGTCCATCATTTTTTGATGGTATTTATCAGTTTCTTGAACTGAACCCCCCCCATACTTCTCTGGTATCATAAACCATAAAAAATAATTATAATCAAACGTTAAAGTTTTAAGTCTTAAAAGTACTGCTGGTTTTTTTTGCTTCGTGTCACAAAAATACTTCAAACCAATAGAACCTGTCAACAGAACCTGTCATTTTGTGAATACGGATGCTAGCCCTCTAGGCTGCATTAATTGATTTTTGCAGTTGAATACATGACATCGTTTTGTCATTGATGCTAAATGTAAACATTACATGTACACTAGGCTTATTTCAGGTCATACTCCCAACACCAAAGCAGAGGGTTCTGGTCAAAGTTATTTTGTTTCTTTCACGGGCTAGCCGGAGTGTGTAAGAGCACTTTTGAATCATATTGCATCAGAAGTCAGAAAGGGGAACAACAACCTGCACTTCAAAGCCTCAAGCTTGGGGGAGACCTTCTAGTATCGCTATAGCAAACTTTACTCTGCAGGTAAGTTGTCTACCATCCCACTGAAAAAGTCAAAATTACGTAAAAGGGTCAACTTATTGTCTTCAGACAAGTGCACTGTGACTAGGTCAGGATTCGATCCTCGTGCACTGGAGAATAGGTACTCAATCACACTTGATCGGAATGACTTAAAAATGCTCGCAGCTGTTTCAAATGGTAGATGTGGGGTCCTGCTTAACTCAGACTATCCCTGGAGAGAATCTTTAAATCCTGATTTAACTGATATAGCCGATGAAGAAACTATTCAAAAATTTGAAGAGCCTGTACCAGTTTCAGAGCTTGCAGCTGTGATAAACTCACAGTATTCTAACAAATCAATCGCGGACAAAATAAGAGATTTCCTTCATCAGTTGTCCTTATCAAATGAACAGTAAGCCTCACTTACCAAAGGGCAGGTCTTGCAACCACGAATGGAACAAGAACAGGAAAGGTGTAATAACAGCTACCAAGCTCCCACCACTTATCAGAAAATATGATGATGAACTTTAAGTAAGAAACAATGAATCTGCCAAGAGCCTTGTGGCTGACATTCTACACTACAAGACTCCAGTATCCACCGAGGGAATGAGATGGGGAATTGTAAATGAACCCATTGTGAACCCATTTTACCAGTACTTTTTACTTGTGATCTCAAGACAGAATTTCAGTAAAACAGATCCTTAAGGAAGTCAGCTTGACAAAATTTGTGCTACATAACAATTAAGTGTACAGTGAAAAACCAAAATCTGCTTGTTAAATTTAGTCAGTCATGTATTCAAAATCTTTCCTCAAGTTTTTTTGTTTTTTTTTTCCACCCGGAACATTTTGTCACAGATGATGTAAACTGTTATTTCTAGAACATATTTGTAGTTTCCATATGAAGACAATATTTATCGAATAATTTAAAAGGCCGAGGAGGAATCATAATTCCAGAGAGGAGTTGTTTGGTAATCAAAAGGGTTGCTCACCAAGCTACACCCTTCTACTTTTACTCTTTAGTAAAGCCAACAAGCTACATGAAATTACTTAAAAACTCAAGGCTCGCTTTGTTGATCTGGCCCCAGTTGTACTAGTAATGCCGGGATAACTTTATCCAGCGCATAACGTCATCCAGCCTAAATTTTTTAAACTTCTTCGGAGAAGCGGGCCAACCTACAACCGCAAATGGCAATCTGGCTATAGAATTCGGGGACTACATAATTCTCGATAATTGTCCTACTCGTAGGTTCGAAAGTGGAGAAATTTTGCAGAAATGACTTATGGAGATGGCAGCATCTATTATTTACACTCCATCACTTTCGCCTGAGTTCAACGCAGCAGAGTTTGTCTTGAACAACCGGAGCCTGCTGTCTCTATTGATCTGTTGTCTCTGTCTTTCTTTTTTCTCTCGTTTTTGTTCTGTTTGTGCTATTTTATTTTATTTGTTTCCATCCTGCCTTTAGAACGTTGTTGACTTCGAATCCTACTGCAGGATGGTTTTAAGTCCCAGACGCACGAAAAGGAGGGCTATCTTATGACCCTTTGAAGTGGGTCGCCTTCCTTCCATGTAAACAGAGCCTTAGTGAGTGAATTTCTGTCTCTACTTGATTGACTAGTACCTTCTCCTAGTATGGTTATATACTGACAGAATAGGTGTTTTTTCAAGAATTACCACTTGCATGTCTCCAGGAAACTAACCTCATCTTAATTTTTTTTCTTTTATCGGTTCAGACTGACTTTCAATTCTTTGTTATTAGTACGTTTAAGATATACTGCCGAATGAAACTTAAGGCTTAGCATACAGTATCATTTCAAATAGGTTTGAAAACCTTGTGGTGGAATGTGGAGGGCCACATGATTTCAGTGTTTGCGATCTCAACAAATATTAAACGAATTGAGGTTGATAAGAACTGAAGTCAGTCATGATAGGTGTCGTGAGTTTATATGTTAATTTGGCCCGTTATCCCAAAAGGAATACAATAGAGAAACCTTTTTAAGGAGGTTAATTTCAACTTGCAAGTGCCTGAGTGTGAGGACTAGTGATCTCCGAAAATTAAAAACATCTTTTAAGGAGAAAAATTGGAGCGGAATTGAAGCGCACCTAAAAGAATTGAGTTCAAAGGGTTTATGTACGTATTTCATCGTGCATTATAACTGCCGTCTTAGCAAGTTCAGCATTTCCTAGTATAGAATTTCATTTTCGTATAAAATTAAAAAAGAACCCAGTTTCACAACAAGTAATTATCATTGAAATTGTTTGTGCAGTTGTATTGCTTGTGGGGGGGGGGACAGGGGGGCGGGAGACCGGGAGAATAGGGGGCGGGAGGTGTACGGGAGGCGGGGGAAGAGGGGGCGGGAAGCGGGATTCCCAAGGTGGCGGGAAGCGGGAGAAAAAGGGAAAAATTATGCAACATTGCGCAATATTTCGCAGTCGAAAAAATGCAAAGGGGCGGGAGCCAAAATACAGGGCGGGAACCGGGATTAAAGGGTACGGGAAGCGGGAGGTTCAAACCCCCCTGTCCCCCCCCCCACTTGCTTAAAGAAGAAAAAAACTTCGATATCGATATCGAAATGGCCCACCGGGTAAAAACCATCAACGCAGATGTAAAAGGCTCCCTATTTTAAGATCATAGCAAAGCTTGTAAATCTGAGCGCCAACGCTTATATTAAGTGCACGATTTTGTAGAGGGTAGCGTTGATTTGTTGTTACGAAAACAAGAAATTGGGAAGGTTTGCACACTCAATATCCGTAAGAATTTTAATTTGAAGTTGCAGGAAAAATACCTAACCGCACAAGCTATATCAAAATCATCGATTCAATCTTAACTCTACGCATGTGAAATATGACTGCCACTTAAATGGTATGCTTTGTTATTTTATTTCTGTCCAAGCTGAGTTTCAAAATTTACCAGAAAAAAGGTTATTTTTGTCCTTCAACCCAGTCATTCAGAGTCTTCCAATCGCTCTTTTTTATTTTCTGAGTCGTCGTTTTTTGAGCAAGGCCTTGAATTCGTGTTTAACTATGCATTATTTTTGCGTACAACGGAACGGTCCGTAACAGTGTTTGGTAATAAGAATCAGAAGTTTTCCTATATAAATCAAGTATACCAGTTTACCTTACAACAGTCCATGGCCACGCAAGTAACACTCAGTGGAAAAAGTTGCCTTCACGTGGCTTGGGAGATTGCAGTTTACACGCAGTCAGAAATGTGGCCTTCATAATGCATCGATGGTCGATGTGGTAATTTTCAGTGCTGACGATACCATAGTAAAAAATTATTCAGTGGATAAGGACGATACTGTCCTGATGCCGATTACTTTTCAATTGCCAGAATTGACACGATAACAAATATAAGGACGTGTTTTCACTCGATTGGGACGATATTTTACCACAATTTACAAACAGGGAAGCTCTGCCATTAAAGATCCTAAAATCACACGTACGGCTAGAATAACGAAGTCAAAAGAGTATATTCGACATGGTGAACAGGAAAAAAAACAGAATTACAAAAGTATTGAGCGATTTGTAATGATCCCTGTAATGGCTCCATGCAACGAGTCTACCAAACAAATTTAAATGTTTGGGACGCACTCACCGTAACGCTTCTCAAGTTAGTTGAAAATCTGAGCCGTATTTTCATCCTAAGCCCCGTGGACGCAGACGAGAGGGAAATATGAATGAATTTCTCAATTGCATTATAACTAATAGTAGTTGACACTACAGCTGTCCCCGCTGTTAAGAGGTTTGTGATCGTATTTATTGATTCTGAAGGTTTCCTGTTCCTTGATTTACTTAGGAACACTTTTGTGTGGTATTTATTTTTCTGTAGTATAATTTTGGTTTTAGATTGTTTCTGCAGAAGCAGGCCAGGTTGAGATTAGTACTCAGTCCAGTGCTAAGAGGTTTCATGAACTTACGGAATCGCGCCAATTGGAACACGTCGATCACTAATGCAAATGAGCTCTGTTTTTTCTGTCAACCGTGGAACTTCTTTGTGCTTGGGTTATTGCTTGGGTATTGTTTGGGTGCAAATTAGTCGAACCTATCAATTGAATGAGGGACAATAAAGGAACAATAAGCAGCAGGAGAATAAAGGTGAAGCTAATATCGCGAGTCACGTGCCTCAAACGATTTGTCCGTCCTATTTTGCTCAAGTAAAACTTTTCTTCTTCGATAATCTAAGTTCTCTATTAGAACAAACATTGTAGTGGAAATTTTGTAGGGAAATTGCACTAAAATGCGGGAAAGCAACTTCCAGCGACATGGAAATAATTTCCTTCTACGCAATGTAAACAAAGAACCACGAACGTGACTTTTGATACAAAATGTGCTTTCTCTGACGCATTTCTTACATTACAAGCGAAATTTTCCACAGAGACAATTAACCACCTGAATTGAATTCGAAATCAATCAAGTAAAATCGCAAAAGCGGCTACTTTTGTTAACGTGCTGAGATTTCCTAGTCGCCCAAACTAGGCTTGCAATGTCTGAAAAGTTATAAATAATGAGGTCGCAGCTCGACTTGCAACTGAAAAATGACCTAGAAATTTCACAAGAAATCCACTGTTTCAATGACCTTTTTCTGAAGGCAAGTTCTAGCGTTGTTGTGTTCAGTCCAGAGCATTTCCACTTTTGGAAATGTACGAAACAATAGCGTGACGTCACAACATGGCGGCTTCAAAATATCACCGAGTCGATTCAACTGAAAGTTTTAATTTGCATTTTTTCGAGCCTTCCCAGCCTGCTTTGCTCGTCTGTTAGTAACACAACGACAAAGACAGCATTGAAGAAGTGTTGTGGGCGATACTATGGAAAATGGCGGCGAAATGTGCACTCAGGTAAGGTTTTACTTTCAATACTTACGTCAATTTTGCTTGTTTTCTCGAGCGTTTGTCCACCTTCATTTTACTATATCTCTCGTGAAAATTTTTTTTAGGCTTTGAAAAAATTCAGAGACATTCTATAGGTATTCTAGTTGGTTAGTGCGAAGTCTCGCAATGGGCTGCGCTTTGTTTTGAGAATCAATTTGTGCGACCAAATGCTAGACTGCTCTGAACTTATCTTTTTGGGCGTCTTTTCCTTCGTTTCAGGATGCATATCAGTGATCGTTGCAGGATATGTGCTGGACTGGTACCAGTATATATTGATAAGAGAAGATGAGGTTTGAGTCGAAGTCCGAGGCTCTATGGAACGTCTATATCAGAAAAGACTCGACCGAAATCCAACCAGTCTGGATTTGCTAGCGACATGAAAAAACATATGAATCTTTTAGAGGGGCTTACTGACACATGTTCGACTAAAGCAGCGTTCAGCCCTTTGTCTGACAGGTTTCATAGCTCTAAAGAAGCTACATACAACTTCAATTTCGATCAATTTCTTGACTAAAGGATTGTATGGATCAAATTCCGTGATGCGAAACACACCATCTTGCAACAGTAACACGATAAGCTTGGCCCGGCGTTTCAAACAATAATTTGCGATGCATATAATATTTTAAATTCGTTCAAGACAGGCTGAAAAGCCTATCAAGGTCCTTATTGAGCTAAACGCTGCCAAGAACGGCATTACAAACTACGTTGAGTCGCTCAGCAGACACAAGTGAAACAATCACACCAAGGCCGCAGGAATCCAGAAACTGATCAGATATGACCTTGATATGACCTTCAGTGGTATGCTTTATTTTGTGCTTTTATCTACCATCGGTTGAGGAAAAATTAATGCAACTGTTTAAGACTTAGAAGTGAGCTGCTAAATATTGATCTGTAAAGCTGATTACGAGTTAATAAAAAGATATAATATTACTCTCTTTTACCTGTGTTAATTCTTATGGCGGCAAATGTATCCTAATAGTTGTATCATTGCGCGACCACTGGAAGCGAACTGAAATTCAAGCGCTATTCGCAATTCATTCCTGGCTAAAGAATACCGAATCCATGGTTCTCTTTTTGCAAGCAACTTATCCAGGCCAGCAATTAACGTAAATAGATTTGTCTTCACATAAGTTCCTTTTATTCATCTGAAACAGACGACCCGATCTGTTATGAACCACAGCCTGCGGCGCGACCTGAGTAAGCTTAAAAATACAAGCGCTTGACAAGCGCTCATCGCAACTTATTGCAGGGTAAAAGATTTTTAAACCATGTTTCTACAAACAGTTAATGCCAGGCAGTAATACACGCAAATATTGACTGTAGATATTGCTGGATTGTTCCATTCAAATCTGAGAGCTTCATCAACTATCATGAAATCTAATGAAAACAGGCCTCCCATCAGGTGACTCCAAAGTTGCGCTCTGATTGGATAACTGTTATTTTGGTCCGGCGGTCAAAACATTTCCAAAAGTGGAAATGTTCTGGACTGGTGTTTCCACGCGACCTAATGCACTCTTGTAACGCAAGATTTCTCGCGAGTTAAAAACCTAACTGATGTCTGATGTCTAAGCAATGCTTGCTTGTTTGTGGACTAAGGCTTTCAGTCCCCCAGAGCGATCTGTGTCGACAAATCGTTTCCAAATGATTTCTGTATATTAAATGCGTGTCTGACAAATAGTCTTACGCAGCGTCTCTGGATCCAAAATTTCTTAGGTCGAACTCGAACTTTTCCTTCTCGTGGCCTGACATTTACGTTGGCTTTCTACGGGAATAAAATGAGGCAAATGAAAATAATTAAAAACTACAGTTTCTCGTTCGCCTTCAAGACAGCTGCTCTTCGGGATTTTACATATACCTTATTTCCGCGAATAAGCGCCCACGCTCTAATAAGCGCCCTCCCCCGAATAAGCGCCCACCCCCTTGGCCATAATATCAAACAAGCGCCCCCCTCGGATAAGCGCCCCCCCCTCCCCTTCCATCCCCTCTCACTTTCTTAAATAGTAGGGCTACAAGGAAACCTGTTTATATTGCCACTCTATTTACGACTTTTTAAGCTTCAACTACAGCGGCATCAGCACAGGAGAATAGTTTCTTTTCCGTTAAGTCACTTCCAGTTATATTTTTCTCCATGTGCTTGTAGAGTTCTTTTTTGTCAAGAGAATTGAATGCGTTACCTGTTCTTTTAATTTTTGTCCTATTGCCGGCCGCGCTCTTGGTAAATGCCATAAACTTCCCAGGAATAACTAGACCGATCTCTAGACTTCGAAGACCAGTAATTTCTACGATAATAAAGTTATTGGGATGCGTTTGAAACAAGCTGTTGATAATGAATGATAGCTCAATCGGAATGTGACCAATGAAGCTTTTAACTGTCAGCGCCATGCACATGCTTCACTTTGTAAGTTCCAATTGCAATGTCGGGGTTGATTTAGCCAAAATAAAGTTACAGTTCGTTGAAAGGAAAAATTAATAAGCGCCCCCCTCAATTAAGCGCCCCTCTTTTTAGCTGGAATTTTAAATAAGCGCCCGGGCGCTTATTCGAGAAAATACGGTACTGAAAACATATGCGGTAAGGAAGCGCTCGCAGTATGACTGACGGCAAAACAACCCACAACATGACCCATGTATGTTTACTGATGCTACGTCATCATTACCCATTTATTCCGTTCGGGCGGCGTTTAGTGTGAAACGTCATCATTACCCACTTATTCCGTGCGCGCCCTGTTCTGGGAAATCGAGATTTGATCTGGTATATATACTGTATATTTTAATGTATATTTTAACTGTAAGTACTTTACTTGCCTTTACTTTATATACACGCGAGCTATAAGGATGCCTCCTCGGGATTTTGCCTCTACATATATAAATGCATAATGTGGATGATTAATTTACAATATCGACCCTGCTTTTAAATTGACCACAACATTATCGATAGAATGTGACGTTCAATGTTGCCAAGGTAATTTGTCACTTCTGCGCTAATATCACGTTGCAAGACAATAGTTAGCGTTGTGTTGTCCACTTGTTAGCATTCACTTTACCGAAAAAATTTGTTTCGTGAAAGTGACAAGAAATAGTGCTCCGGCTTTTTTACAAATCAAAAAAGAAAAAAAAAAGAGAAAGAAAGAAAGTGCCTAATACAAATCTGTTTAGTTCCCTCCCCGATTGAAAATATTGCGATACGTGACCATTTTCAATCAAGATGAAATATCGAAAACTGATAAAATCGCGTTGTCGATAATTTTTAAAGGCTCATTAATTTTATTAGTATGCAGGCATTTTTAGAAACACTGAACTTGCTTTAGAGCCCTTTTCACAGTTACTTTTTCTAAGTTGCATTACAATGTTTTTGAACGTGGATGTGAGGCAATTTTGCGTTGTTTCCCCAAAATTGCCTCACATCCACGTTACGTGCATATCGTGTTATTGGAAGCACACTACGCTACTGTCAGATAAAAAATTATAAAAATATGAATAAAATAGCACGATTGTCAACACGTAAAGTAAGTATTTTTGACGAACAGAAAATGGTCGATTAGCAAGGCATTCGGTTGTTATCTGAAGTCAACTGGGTATTGTAGTGTAACAAATAGACAGCACCGATGCGTACTGTCTGGCTCATGACAGGGGTGCGGCTCCCTTTCAGACTGTCCTAAAGTCTCGTCTGTCTTGAGACGAGATAAAAGAAGATAGCACATGTCCTTGCAAAGATTATCTCGAAAATTGTGGTATAACGGTTTTATCGAAGTTTAATTTTTCGTCAAGTTTCTTGTCAAGAGATGTGGCTCGCACTCGATTTCAGTAGTGTGACAGTTCCAGATTTTCCCGTCATGAATTTACCTCGGGAAAGTTTGTATGAATTTGCTTTCCCCAAGGGGATACTTCCTTATATAAACTAGATAGTCATTTGCGGCCAAAAGGTTATGGTTTTCGAGCTGTTTTAGTCTGAAATAGGGTATAGATTTTGACCTTTTTGTTCTGAAATAGGGTAAGGTTTGTGCAATATGGTCTGGAATTGTGTATGGTTTTTAGAAGAAGTTACGTTTCTGTTATTATCTTCTGTTGAGAAGTGTGTTTTCAGTACTAAAAATCGGAAATCTGAAGCACTCCTCAAATGTCCACAGAACCGTAGCCGTTCCCGGGCAGGTCTGGAATAGGGTATCAAATTTTGGGTCAGGTGTGATGTAGGGTAGGGAAAATCACATTTTTTGGTCTGAAATAGCTAGGGTAAAGTTTTAAGGAGTGGGTCGCACACCCCTACCCAAAATTTCGGGGAGTACCTCCTAGATTAGCCCTACGGTAGGTAATCCCAGGTAAAAGTCTGTAGTGTGACCACGGCTACTGTTCAATTTGTAGGGTAGGACTTTAAATCCTTATAATTTGATTTGGCGATTTTTTCCTATAAACGATTCAGCGACAACTCATTTTAACAATCACAGCTGCAACTTGTAACAAAACGAATATAAAGCGTTAATGTTCCACAGTTCGATAATTGCAACACTCGGCAAGCTCTTTTTAATATTCTCTGTTTGTAGGGTAGTGAATGTACATGTTTGAAATCAAATGTTGCAGAGTTCTAATGATTGCATCGTTCATGATAGTTTGTACTCAATTGTAAGTTGGTTAAGGTTTCAAGTTTTCAGGATTGAGGTATTTTTCAGATCCTAGTAAAAAGAAAGAAAAATATTCTTGAACATCCAGAAAAAATGAACGGAAAGTTCTTCAGGGCTTTCGGGATTTATGCAAATCCCTTTTTCAATGATGGAATTAGTCCCGAAAGCTCTGAAGAAATTTCCGTTTGTTTTGTTTGTTTTGTTGGTTAAGGTTTCCAGCTTTAAGGGGAGGAAAAGTCGCAATGACAAGTAGTGCAGTGACTGAAATCACGTTTCTTACACAAAGAACACAAAGTGACTAAGGAACATGTAAAGTCAGCTGTTGGCTGGGAGAATTCCTTTTCCTCCCCTAACGTTTTAGCGCGAGAAGATGGAAACGTAAGCGGCGAGAGGCGCAGCCGCGAACCGAGTAGCGTAGGCGCAGGAGGACTTGATCTTCGTTTTTACAGTTAATTTGCTTAATTTATGCATTTTTCGCTCGGAAAGTGTAGGCAGACGTCTCCTTGCCATTCATGACTGGCGTCCTCATATGAACCGGAAATTTTTTGTTGATGCAGGCGGCTGCGACTTGTCCTAGCCTGCAGGGAAACAACGCGAATTTCTTTCATGCGGTGGGTACGTCGTCAGCGTTGTTACAGGACCCAACTTTATGGTCGCGATCGGCTCTTAAATTATGAATACAATTATTTTACAAAGCATTTTAAAGCACCCCGACTGTTTTGGCTCTTTCTTTGTCACAAGCTTACTTTTTAGTTCTTAAATTTTCTCCTTTCTCATTCTAGCCATTTATTGGTGTGAAACAGGGCGTAGTAGCCTGCCACAGTACCGGTTTTTATAAAATAAGTTGCCGAAAAACAAAGGTTTCTTAACATTTTGTTGGGCCAAAAAAAAAGGATAAATTAACCGATTATTCTGTCCGCTAAGTGGACCATTTTACTCGAAAGGCTGCTCAAAAAAAAGTTATTCTGCTAGATTCTGTGCGAAGAAAATCTCCTGGATAAACGATAAGTTGTAAACAACTGATTACACGTTCTGTTCCATTTGTTCCATGTGCCATGCGCGGGATTTTCTATTTTCTTGTCTGTGCTCCTTAAGCCCTAGACTCCCTCTCCTCGAAATTCTGCCCAAGGATGCGAACAAGCCTGAAAGAAACAGACGCTGTCTTAGGCTGAGGGCGTAATTCACTGAGCTCAGAACATGACGAAGCTAATCTGAGTTAAGTGACAACTCTGAACCAGTTTTGGTTAAATTCCAAGTCAAGATCAAAGAAGCCTTGCGTATTCAGTGGGGAAAATCCATTTTAAACAAACAGCTGTCATGCAAATTTAACTCTTCCACTTTAATACCATTCCTTGCACTGTTAATTAATTTTTTAAAGTTAGTTACACTTTTTCTAAGCATTTGTAGTTTTACTAGGCGCCTATATTATGAATTCAAATCCTATGTAAGTTTACTCGCAACTGACGATGATCGTAGCAAGATCGAAACATGTCTTGTTTAAAAATCAAAAGTGTTGTCCTTTTTCTTAAAATTCTTATTAGTCTGCTTCTTTCAAGACTTAAATAATATAGCGATATTTCAATAATAATTTTATAATATAATAATCCTACTTTATAATGCTTTTTAATAATACTTTATTCATAAAGTACTATTTCTATGATAATTCTATAATAACCTAATAGATTAGATTAGATTAGATTAAATCTAATTAGATTAAATCTAATAGATTAAACCCTCGGTTAACTTTTAATCATTAAATAATTCGTTTTAAGACTGTGGGGGAAGCCAAGGAAAGACGGGAAGTTGCAGTCTAGCTGTTGTTCGTGGTATAAGATTAAATTTACAAGTTACATAACTATGCTGATGATAACGATGACTATGCTATAGTTGTTAAATACGGGGAAGATGTTTCTTTGTAATTCAAGGTGGAGTTTAAGGAATCGAGATAATTAGAGGCCAAAGTCTTTCAAAGTAGTGCCCTTCCTCGGGGTTTGGATGGTTATCCACGAATGAAATAGCTTTTCGATAAAATTCAATTGGATGCCTCTTAATCATGTCGCGAGTTCCTGCAAAACATCCCCTCGGGCTGAAAGGGAAGTCGCTCGGGTGTGGAAAGCCAAACAGTTCCTCAAAAAATTCACTGAAAGTCAAATTAGCACGACGAATGTTACCACTGTTTAGCATTTTGAACCACTTCCCATAGTGGCGAATTCCGTCCCATTTACTGAGTCGTTTCATAACTTTACAGGTAACATTCTTTTTTACATTATAAACGTAATCCATGGGATTTCTGAAGCATAAATTGCGAGTCACTTCTCGACCGTCTCCTTGAAGAAACACAGTGATTTCAGGCAGCTTGTGATAGTTGTTTATGATGTGATACAGGTAAGAGTGACTTTCCCGCCCAACATTAGGCAACTTCTCCCAGGCATTCAATGGCAATAATGCGGAAGGTTGTAGATCCGTCCCCTTATGACAAACATGAGTGTGATTGGCTATTGGAGACAGCCAGTCAAGATTTTCGTTGTAATGAGCAATCACGAATTCATAGTCCTTCAATCATTCATTGAAAAACCGACCAGTGTTTCTCCTAGAATTAACAAGATTTGGTTTAGGGTAAGTGTCCTCCGGGATACCTCGTAACAGCTTGTCGATGACTTCAACACCCTGCATAAACGAGTGGTCTTGATTTGCAACCTCATACCGCCAGCCTCCAAACCGACCGCGAGAGTAGATACCTTTGGATTCTAACCAAGGTTGGACTTTATCAAGAATTGTTTCTCTGTTGATAGAAGGAACTGGATAGCCATGGTCTAGACGACGGTAGTATTTTGAAAGGACCATTTCTGTTGTGATGAATCCGTAAGTAATCAAAGCTTGAATGGTAGTGTCAATCAAATGGTGTTTTGTCCAACACTCCGGATTGGAGTTACTTTTAGGTTCTGCTGCCTCACACATCAGGGACCACTGATTACCAGGCATTGGAACATGATCGTCTGAGTAACTGGAGAAAACCGTTATTCGATAGAAAGGAGAATCCGAATCAGGAAAGTACATCCAGGACTTGTTTGAGAGCATTTCAGGAGGTTGACCTTTCAGTCCAATACCTATGACGTGAGTGTGTGAATAGACCAGCTGGGAAGTCAGTTTTTTCATTTCTTCTAAAGACCTATCCCTTCCCCTTATCATGTTGACAAATACGTCGAGTGGAACTGTTGAGATTAGATTGTCAAACTTGAACTCCTGCAGTGCTTTGAAACTCCTCTCTACTAGTACAGAGTTTGTGTCCACATTTATGCTTTTGACTTTATGATAAAACTTAAACCACTTGCGAGGAACAAGATCAGCAACTGCTTGCCATATGCCACCAGTTCCTTTGTACCGTGGGAATCGAAAAACATTGTTTGGTCCCCAGGCGGAATCTTTTGCAGAAGCTCCTTTGTCATACTCTGCAATTTTACGCTTGATCTTAATAATGTCTGGTACAGCAACTCGCTCTCCTACCCAGACAGAGTTCATTTCAGTAGGATCTACTGTCCACACTTTTCTATTATACTTCTTCATGAAAACCTGGCAAAGACCTGCACCAAAGTTACGAAGAAGCCACTGGTCAAAGTTGGCAGGCTTCTCTTTTCTCTGATTAGCGGCAATTTCTTCCAGACCTGATAAGCTCTTCTGTTGGTCCACTTTGTCCATCACCTCGATGTTATTCTGCACCGGGTATGGAATAAATCTTCGTTTGCCATCAGATCCCTTCATGAAGGCATATGCGGCCCTCTTTCTCACATTCCAGTCTTTTATCGCCCTGTCCAGCACCCGATCAAAATATTCGTAATGTGAGAAGACCACATGACCTCCCATATCCCAAAGGAAGCCTTGGTCATCTCTTTCGGACGCAGCGAGTCCTCCGGGTTTTCCACTTTGTTCAAAGATAGTAACTGATATGTTCGTAAACTCTTTGCTAAGTTCATAGAGTCGATAAGCGGCGCCCAGAGCTGTTGGACCGGCGCCGATGATGATGACGTTATGTTTGCTGTCATTGTATGTTCCTGAATCAGCAACACCTGTAAGAGAAGTTTAGTAGTGCATCAAACCTTCACCTCCAAAGGGACTTCACAACTACCATATTCCCCCTTCTCAATTTCTGAAGTCCCTGGAAGGGAGATTTTTAGAATAACTTGAAAAAGCTGATCAAAGTAAACGCAAAATTAATGTTTTATTTTTGTTTGACTTTGTCCTGCTTGTTTACTGAAACTGTAAATAAGTGTCTTTTCTTACGGATGACCAGGAGGGAAATGAATTAGACTTAAAAAAAATAGGAAAATAAATAAATAAATAAATTGAGTTTCTCTCACCTGTCTCGGAAAAATCGCCAAAAACTTTTTATTTATCAGTATTTATTTATTTATTTATTTATTATTATTGTTTCTTCTCCCTTGGTAGGGTTCTTTCTCTTGGTGTTTTAGGACCAATTTGAGTACATGTGAAAAATGGCGCTTAATGTAACTTTTGTTATAGATTTGACCTCAAAACGTGAAAATCTCCATTGCGGAGCCGCTATTGGTTTTGCAAGGGCCTATTAGAAGTGAAGCTTTTCTCCAGATTGATATCCGTTGTTTAAGGACGGTGCCTCCAAATAGAGACGTATTTTTGCAAAGGTTATGACTATGGGGAAAAAGTAAATCTTAACAAGAGTTATTAAATCCAAAAAGGAAAATGTGGGTAACCACGCATTTTTTTTACAGATAATTGAGCTCAAATTCGGAAAGAAATTGTCATACATTCTTGGTATTTTAACGCTGTTTTAGAGTTATTGTTGCTTAATTATCTCGGAAAAATGCGTGGTTACCCCCAATTTTCTTTTTGGATTCTGGTAGCCCTTGCTAAGATCTGCTTTTTCTATATAGTCATAAACCGGGCAAAAATATTGTTGTATTGGGGGAAAAATTCCTTAAGAAAACCGAATATCCCGATATGCGCAGAACGTATGCGCAGTAACAAAAGAAGGCGCCGTCCTTAATGGTGGCGTTGGCTGGGGAAAGCGCTTATTGTAGCGAAGCTTCTCAGCTGATTTATAGCGGAATTCCTTTGCGGTCCGAAGGCCCGCGAAACGGAACACCGTAGTCACAGAAAAAATATATATCCAAGCGAGTGAATTTTCATGGTCACGACGTCACGTGATCGTACGACGTACCGTGTACAATAATTCACGTAAAATGTTGGAAGTCTCTGAATACTCGCGTGTTTACACGTTGGTGACAAATGGCGGACTACCCTCGAACTAACGCTTTAGTCTAAACCGTCTTTTTTGAGGCGTAAGTAAAAACGATGTACTCTCAGGGACATTTTACCACAATTAGGATGTTTTCTTGGAAATGACTTCTCCCACACGTTATTACAGAGTGTGTACCTCCCGCTCTCCGAGTTTCCGGTTTCGGTGACCGTGATTGACGCGTAATTGATAGTCGCTATGAACATGTGCAAGTCTGGAGTGAAAAACATGTGACTGAGAGCAAGTGTAAAAAAGCTCTCTCGAGTTTAGTGCTGTTTTATTGTGTTTTGTGAGAGGTTATCGAACCAGTTCTTTGTGTTTAAAGTCGCCCAGCGACATTTGGTCCCACGGGCCAGATACGAAGTGTAATTCAGCGACAAACAAGAGAAAATCGAGCTGTCAAGCGGTGAGAGTACGAGTGCTAATCGAGAAAATATCCAGCTAGTTAACAACAACAACGAACTGCGTGAATGATCAGTCTGCGAAATGAGAGTAAAAGGACAAGGAGACAAAACACCAAAATCATTTTCCTTGGATGACTCCACTGTGTCTAGTAAGAGTTCAATTGTGAAGAAGAAACTACGAGCGGAGAAGCTTGCGCTCGAGCTAAAAATAGCCGAGCAACAATGCGAAGATGAAATACGGCTGATACGTGTCGAAGCTCTGCAGCGTAAGAAGCCGTTGGAAATTAAAAAGAGAGCCGAAGAATCGAAGTTGGAATACGAGTACGAGGATGCCATGGCCCAAGAAGATTGCTTATCAAATAATTCGCCGAGAGATAAGAAAGTGTTCAGTGAGTTACCGATCGATGGTGTAAAGGATCGCGTTGCACGCCTAGACCTGAGTTTTGCTCCCGATACGAAGAAGTCTGTTGCTGATGATCAACTTGTGGGCAACGTAACCGATGCAGACTATGGGGCAAAGGTTGAAACAACTGTGCCTACTAAAACAGTGATTTGCGAACCGCGTCGTTCAGGATTACCAGTTGTGGGAGATAATTGTGCCACAGGAACCCCAAGCGCGTCAAGTTCCAAGTTAGACCAGTTGTTTGAAAAAATTCTTCCCGCCTTCGTCAAAATTGTTAAACCAAGTGTGCCAAAATTTAATGGCAATCCATTGGAGTATTCAAAATTCAAAGCAGCGTTTAAAGTGGAAGTGGATAAAAAGGAGGTCTACAATGACACGGGGAAACTGAAATTCCTATGAGATGCTGTAGAGGGTAGTGCGAAGTCTTGTCTGTCGAAATTCATGCCAGGTTCCGATAAATATGAGGAGGCATGGGCTGCACTTGACGAGCGTTTTGGTCGTGTGGACAAAGTTGTGTCAGCGACTAAAAGGCGAGTGGAGAAATTTTCCGTCATAGTAAAAGAAAATAGTGAACAGATCAGACAGTATCAAGAAGTAGTTTGGGAACTGTCAGGCGTATATAAGGAACATAACTTTGTTCATGATCTTAACTCGCAAATCCCAGAAAACGTTGTTGCCAAACTTGCGTTTGCGCCTATGTGGGAGATGGGCCGAGTTCATTAAACGAAAGCCCAAGTTGTCAACTTGGAAGTCGTTTGGAAACTGGTTAGAAAAAGAGGCAAAAATCAGTGAGTCTAAGCAGCGGTGGATGCCCGATAAGAAAGAATGGAAGCGATCTGACTCGTCTACAGGTGACGGACGTAAAATTACTGGTCACCCTGGGCCTGGGCTGTCTGCAGGAGCGACAGGAGAACATCCTTCACGCACTGGAGATGTGGCAAAGAAGTGTCCAATTCACAAGTCTCACCACACGTTACAAGAGTGCCAAAAGTTTGAGGGAATGTCGACCAGCGAGAAAGAGAACGTTGTGGGTGAACACAATCTCTGCTTATCTTGTCTGTTACCAGGTCATCGCCTGAGCCAGTGTCGTAGTAGAAACAGATGTACAATTGAAAACTGTGGGATGCACCATTATACTCTCCTCCATGAAGTTGACTTGAAGTTTATTAAACAAACCAACAAGAGAGAGTTGCAGAGACCGAGGGGGGTCAGGCGCCTCCCCCTCATCGGGAGGGCGCAAATGCAGCTCAAAATCAGGCTGTACGTGAGCAGTATCATCACTCAGCGCACTCAAGTCGTGAAAGTGGTCGTCGCGCGTTAGTTGAAGTGCTACCTGTAATCATCTTTGGAGAAACAGGGAAACAGCAAGTATTGACGTTGCGTGACTCAGCTGCAACACAAGCTTATCGATGAAAGTTTAGCACTGACACTAGGGCTTAAAGGTAGAGAGATAGACCACGAAATTCAAGGAGTTAATGCACAGAAGGCGTTTACTTCCCAGTACATCAAGAGATGTTATGTGGCACGAGTTGGAAAAGAGGATCTCAAGTACCTATTGCGAGATGTGAAGACGATTCCTAACCTGAATGGCGCTGATCAGAAGTTGAAGTGGTCATCAATGAAGCATGAGTATTGCCACCTGAAAGACTTAGACTTGCAGGACACAGACACAGGTCTAGTACAACTGATTATTGGAACTAACAACTCAGACTTGATGCTACCAAAGCGGATTGTGAAACCCTCTGGTCAATCAGTCAACCATACAATGCATTTAAAGTGTATGAGAGAAGTGCATGTGAAGATGAGGAGTTGACGAGACTAGTAATGGCTCAGTCAGAGATAGACGCCTTGGGAGTACTGAAGCTAGCGAATCCGACCCGTTCAACTGAGGACAAGTGAGGGTTGTCACTGATGGAGCGAACAACCGTTAAGATTGAGGGAGAAGATGCGTATGTCTCAGGGCTGCTCCGGAGGGACGAGAAGCCATCACTACCCAACAACTACGACATGGCCAAGATGAGGCTTAAGTCATTGGAGAAGAGGTTTGAAAATAATAATGACATGAGAGACAGCTACGCCAAGTCGATCCAGGATGACGTTGAGAAAGGCTACGTAAGGAGACTTAGTAAAGAGGAAGCGCAGAACGGTAGTAAAGTGACTTGGTACCTCCCTCGCAGATTTTTTATCAATCCCAAGAAGCCCGATTGTCTCAGAAGAGTGTACGATGCATCTGCGAATTCATGGGTCAAAGTCTGAACGATAAGATCTACACGGGACCAGACCTTCTATCCTTTCTGTTTCGAGTTTTCCTTAGATTCTGCGAAGGCAGAATTGCAATGGTGGCAGACATGAAGGAAATGTACCACATGTTACGCCTACCCGAGAGTGATAAGCCAGCTATGAGATTCTTATGGAGTGAATCGCCAGATAAGGAACCAAGTGTGTATCAGTTTGAGAGAACAGTGTTCGGAGAAGTGTCTGCGCCGTCAAGAGCAAATTACACAATGAGACGTAATGCGGATGAGAATGGGTACGATCTACCCTTAGGCGTCAAAGCAGTCTACAAGCACTTTTACATGGATGATGACCTACCGTCTACCGATTCTCTAGAAGAAGCCATCGAAATGCGGAAACAGATGACGGAGTTACTGCGTCGCGGAGGTTTCCACCTACACAAATGGCTGACAAATGATCCACAAGTCTTAGCGACCATCCCTGAGCAAGCACAGATCCCCGCGATTCCTCGAGCTGAGTGAGAATAAGTTACCAACCGATAGAGCCTTGGGCATCACATGGGATGCTCATGAAGATACGCTCAAGTTTACTGGGCTCAAAGGTGATCCAGACACAACAAAGAGAAAAATCTTAAGCCAAGCGTTTTCAGTTTGGGGCCTCGATCTGCGAGGACTCCTCCTCCCCTTCTCAATCAGAAGTAAGATCATCCTACAGAATCTTTACCGTATGAAGTACGGGTGGGACGACGAACTGAAAGAAGCTGATCTCCGAGAGTGGTGCGAATGGTGCAAGGATGCTGAAGAACTCGATGAAGTGAAGATTCCGAGAGCGCTCCTAAATTGCGACAAAGTTATCAGAGAAACCACACTGTACGTGTTCTGTGATGCTAGGCAAAACGCCTATGGCGCATGTGCCTACCTGAGGCGAGAGTTTGAAGAAGAAGAGTTGGAGTGCAGGCTTGTTGCAGGGAAAGGGAGAGTCGCGCCTTTGAAAGCACAGTCTATTTGCAGGCTTGAACTCATGGGAGCTCTCATAGTAGCACGTTTAGCTGAAACATTGGTAGCAGAGATGATGACGAAAATAGAGAAGGTAGTCTTCTGGTGTGACTACAAAGTATTTGTTGGCAATCGAGTTTCTGAGATTCACACAATCAAGAGCGACCTGGAGGCCACACTAGGGGCGGGCACTGGTGAGCTGGAGATACGTACCGTCGGAGTACGATCCGGCTGATGACATCACTCGAGGACTACGTCCTGCAGGGCTTAACATGGGCCACTGTTAGAACGACGGACCTGAGTTTCTGTATGAATCTGCAGAACTGTGGCCAGAAAACAAAGTTAACGTACCACTAGAGAGAGATGATGAGAGTGAGAAGAAGAAGGAGAGATGGGCCGGAGCGTCTTAAGAAATTGATGTCATTCTCGGATGGAAGAAGTATTCGTCTCTAGGCAAACTTAGAAGAGTTACAGCGTATGTGATGTGATTCACACACAATACAAGAGTGAGGGAGCAGGAGTGTCTGACGGGTCCGCTTACGCCGACGGAGCTCAGAGCTGCTCAGAATTATCCAGTGAAGAGAGCACAGGTTGAGTCATTCGGGGAGGAGATAGAGTGTCTGAAGAGAGGTCAGGAGATCCATAAGCAAGCAGAATCAAGTCTCTTAACCCGAGGATGGAAGATGGATTTGTAGTCGTTGGTGGAAGGCTGAGAAAAGCGCAATCTCTACCATACAAGATGCGGCATCCGAATATAATCGACTCGCGTCATGAGCTCGCACAGCTCGTAACTGAGGAGGCAAGAGTATTGGATCATCAATAGTCGTCATTCCGTGCGAAACATGAAGTTCAAGTGTAACTACTGTCACCGCCAGACAGTAAAGCCTCAAGAGCAACACATGGGAAATCAACCAGAGTGCAGAATTGAACCAGGAATAGTGTTCAGGAACACTGGTGTTGATTTTTCGGACCTATACTCGTTAAAGAAAGACGCAGCGAAGGTAAAGTGTATGGTTGTTTGTTTGCATGAGTACTAGAGCATACCATCTCGAGTTGGTTGACGAACTTTCAACAGATCATTTCATTATGACACTGAGGAGATTCATTGCCCGGCGTGGTCGGCCGCAAAACATATACAGTGACAACGGGACGAACTTTGTAGGGGCGAATAACTAGCTCCAGCAGTGCATTAGACAGCTGAATGAAGAGAGGATACAAGACTTTTGCACGCCCAAGGAGATCAAATGGAACTTCAATCCGCCGAGTGCTCCCCACTTTGGAGGCGCCTGGGAGAGACTAGTCCAGTGTACGAAGAGAACGCTGAAAGCAATATTGGCAAACAGGGTCGCTTCCAAAGAAGTGCTGAGAACTGCTTTAGTTGAGGCGGAGGGGATATTAAACAGTCGCCCTATTACCCACGTGTCGAGCGATGCGGGTGACATTGAGGCGCTCACGCCAAATCATTTCTTATTACTGCAGGCAAATCCTAGTTATGAAGACGCTGACGTTAGTGACTGAGAGATCAACTCAAAGAACTTGTGGCGACAGTCCCAAGCGTTGACTAACTTCTTTTGGAGGCGTGTTACCAAGGAGTACCTCCCTAGCTTGAGAACCTCCCTAGACAGAGAGAAAGAAATGGAAAGAGAAGAAGCTTAACTTGAAAGAGGGAGATGTGGTGCTAGTTATTGAACCGAACCAAACGCGAGGCGTGTGGCCACTGGTAAGGATCGTGTCCACTCATCCTGGGCAAGATGGAAAAGTTAGAGCTGTCACGGTTCGTAGTTATTTCGGGGAGTACAAGAGACCAATCACGAAACTGCGTTTGTTAGAGGAAGCGCAAGGCTAGAACGTTTATTCGTCTCAACGTTGTGTTTCGACTAGGGGCAGGGATGTGCCTCCGTCTCCCCGAGTTTCCGGTTCCAGTGACTCTGATTGACGCGTGATTGACAGTCGCTAAGAACATGTGCGAGTCTAGAGTGAAAAACATGTGACTGAGAGCAAGTGTAAAAAAGCTCTCCTCGAATTTAGTGCTGTGTTTTATTGTGTTTTGTGAGAGTTTATCGAACCAGCGCGTTGTGTTTAAAGAATGGATACTCACTAATCTTAACGAGCTTGATTTTCATGACGGTAACTTGATATACTGGGAATGAAAACGTTCCTTATAATAGCTGTAGATGAAAAGAAAAAAGACCTAAAGGATTGCTTTAAACTCGACGGCGCTTATAGCTTGAAGTTAACAAACCCTTTCTGAGGACATACTTGTTATTTCATAGGAGATCTCAGTCTTCTTGTGTTTTCAGTTTGTTTTTTAATTAGCTGTCTTTATTTTTCAACTGTGGTAGTTTAGCCGAAAATTAGTGTTATCAAGAATTCTACTCAGGGTCCTGCCAAGTGTCACGCGTAAGGCGTGATTGTCACGCCTGCGGATCGAAAACTGCGATCTCACGCCTGCGTTCCCATTCTCACGCCTGGTGGAAAAGTTTGAGCCATTACAGCCTTACCCGACTCATTTAAAAAAAAAAAAAGTATTTAAATAAACTCGAACTAATGCGAGAAAATAATGATCGTACTTTGGCAAAATCTCGGATTTTAGTAGGGAAAGTCACTGGAGATATGGTCATACTCGTCGAGACGAGCTCCGTACAATCTGAAATTGTCAAAGCATCGATTTACTGGCCATGAATTGGAACGTCTTCGGAACGTCTTTAGAAATCTTTGGACTTCTTCGGAAATCGTCGGACATCTTCGGATGTTATCGGTCCCCTACGAAAAATCTTGACACTCTCAGGATAAAAATGTCACGCCTATGAATCACAAAAAGTTGGCAGGTGAGTATTCATACCTTGGTGGCATTCTTTACAAAGTTGAAGAAGAGCATTTCTGATCCTAGAAATTTTCTATTCAACCGCTGTTCCAACCGCAAAGTACGGAGTTTCTTCACGCGAGGTCTCTAGAAGTTCTGTAGCCTACGTCGCAGACGTAATATAACGCTGGTATATAATTTACAAGGTTAAAGGAGAATTGAAGCCCAAAAATCGTATTTTTTTTGCATTCATTTTTAAGTAAGTTCAGATGTGGGAAATCGAGTTTCGGTAGTTGTTTTTTCCCCTTTCTCGTAATTTGCTTGAAAACTGGGTTTGACGCAGGCTAAAAACTCTGCATAGATAAATGATGAACAAAAGTTAACAGTACTGCGTGGCACTAATTAAGATGAAAATACAAAAACCAAAGGTAGTGAAGTGCCAAAAAAGTTCTTTAAAAAGCCAAAGGTTTAGGGCTTAGCCCTTCATCCGTGGCAATTGAACGATTTTCAAATCCACCACGCGGGAGCGGGACCACGACCACGACCATGCGCGATGACCACGCGGGATGAACATTATCTTTACTTTCATTTGAAACTTACACGCGCGCGCGCCTATCATTGCGCGTGCTCTGCTTCTTCAACAAACGTTATATATTTTCTCTCACGCAACGGTTGTTGTCACGCGTAATTTGAAAATCGTTCATTTGCCACTGATGAAGGGCTAAGCCCGAAACTGGTTTGGCCTTTTAAAGAACTTTTTTGGCACTTCACTACCTTTCGTTTTTTGTATTTTCATCTTAAAAACTCTGGATCTTGCATGCAAAAGGCACGGTATAGGCTCCGTTTACAACTTTAAAAACACAAGGTTTTGTTTGTGTTTATCTATCAATAACCTTAAGTTAAATTCTAAAAGAGAAAACGACTAAACATGGCTGGTGACAAGAGTCAACGAAAGTCCATTTGAATGGAAACCCCGTCATTCCTCCGCACCCGTCCCAATTGTCAGAACACAATGAACACAATCTTGAGAAGGGCATCGAAAGCGACAATTAACTTAAAGCAAGCGAAAATGATGCACTTAAGAGGCCTGTACTGTACTGCGTGACACTATATGCGTACGATGTCAACGCATACTGTTATAACTAAGTTTGTGTACATAAAATAACTCTCCATCTTCGGCTCTGTCGTGGCAACGCAGTCGAGAGACACGCGAAGGTTGCGATTTTTAGTTTCGTTTCTTTTCCAGGTGGCGCGCGTTCAAACCTCACAACTTCACATTTTGTCTCTCCAATTTTTTCTTTATTCCTTGTTGTTGTTGTTGTTTCGGCTTGGTGCAATTTCTACCTACTTGCTGTTCCCATGACGAATTTCAAACAGCACTCCGTTCTCATATTAACGGAACGTCGGCTTTTTACATTTATTTTTGTAAGATCAGGCTTAACGTTGGGTTATACGTGTTTATTTTTAGTCTTGGTACAAGCTATTGTTTAATGCAATCTTTCTTAGTTAAGTTTTCTTTTGTTTTTCAACGACGTAATATATAATATTGATATATTTAGTTATTTTTGATATGTAGTCTCCACCCGCCTCAATCAGCTAAGCTAATTTGCGGATAGAACCACAGTCCTATTTGTAAACAACTCTTGAAAAAAATTGGTGAAAACAATGAGCTCTGCACTTTACTCGCGATCAGTTCAATTCAAACCGTTATCAATTTTAAAAATCTAGAGTGCATACAAATTTTACTCTTGTTTCGAATTTTCTGTCATTTCTAGTTTCCTTTTGTGTAGGAAGAAAGTTCCAATCAGGTGCCACATTTTTTTAATGTGCCCTCAAAGTTGGGCTGTTTTCGTGTTTCGATTGGAGCCCGATTATGTGTTTGTAGTAACATATTATTACCGTTAAAATAACAAAGTGATTTATAATTGTGATATGGCTAGGTAAACTAGAAAGGTGTATCTGTAGATTAAATGGAGAATTGGGCCTCTTCAGCGAATTGCTATTTTTTAATAGTAACTGCAAGGTGCGTGATTTCTTCAGCTTTGAGGCCCAAGAAACCAGCTGCGACCAGTTAGAACTTTGATAAATCGTAAAAAAATTAAATGATCCTGTTAGGTCAAAAGAAATGCATTTCTGTGACTACTAGGATAAAGGCTTTTAAATCACAGAATATAAGAAAATTTCATTTTTTTATTCAAAATCACTGGTTGTTCCTTAGGGAGACACACTCTTAAGTTGAGGTTATATTTGCAACGATACCAGGTACATCGTGTTACGAGTGCCTGAGAAAGAAAAATTATCACGCATCAGTTATATAAAGTTAACCCGACTACTACCAATGGATATTTCACACATGGACCGCAAATTTGTGAACCGGCTTATTATTAACGACCAAGATTTCGGTGGTCGACGCCATCTATTGTATTTATTAAAGAAAATTTACTTTTGGCTCTTCAATTTCTTCTGTGGGCGATTGTGCTAAGATTTTAGTTCGAAACACGGGCTAAGCTCGGCTAAGCTACAAACAACACATTTCTGACCGCGAGCGAATACCAGGAGATATTGATTAATTACCATTGAAATTATTTGTGCAGTTGTATTGCTTGAAGAAGAAAAAAATTGTCGATATCGAAACGGCCCGCGGGCCGAGCCCTGCTTTTTTGTTGGTAAATTAGCTAACAACCATCAACTTAGGTGTAAGACAATAGCAAGGCTTGTAAATATGAGCACCAATGCTTCTATAAAACCCACAATTTTGTAGAGGTTAGCGTTGATTTGTTGTGATGAAAAGAAAAATTAGCAAGGTTTGCACACTAGATCCGTTAAAATGTTGACGTTTCAGGGAAAACCAATTTACTGCATGTGCTGTAAGTGGCGAAAATGTTCTATCATCAATTTTTTCGCGCGACGTTTGCTGCAGTTAGGTAATGAGTTAGTAGTTTCAGAATGTGAAAAAAATGGGGGTCACCGACTTCGTTTCGGAGATAAGATATTTAAAAGACCACCCTAATTTTGCAAAATCTTTCTTAATTATTAGATATGACCTCAATGTCTGTAAGTCTTAACTGAAATATTGCAAATGAGTCCCTAGGATGCAACTTTCTTTCAAAATTTGATGGGAGTGTGTTTATTAAACGACAGTATTTGCAACCCT
The DNA here is from genome assembly GCA_964017195.1 of Siderastrea radians. NCBI lineage: Eukaryota > Metazoa > Cnidaria > Anthozoa > Scleractinia > Rhizangiidae > Siderastrea > Siderastrea radians. Next base: position 5,209,711 of record OZ024900.1, read on the forward strand.
GACAGCCGCACGTTGGCGGGATTTGATGAAGAGTGGGTGGAAAAAATGGGAAAATTGATAACTCCCTACATTGAATTTTTTGTTTATTTGTGCAGTTGTATTGCTTGAAGAAGAAAAAAATTGTCGATATCGAAACGGCCCGCGGGCCGAGCCCTCCTTTTTTGTTGGTAAATTAGCTAACAACCATCAACTTAGGTGTAAGACAATAGCAAGGCTTGTAAATATGAGCACCAATGCTTCTATAAAACCCACAATTTTGTAGAGGTTAGCGTTGATTTGTTGTGATGAAAAGAAAAATTAGCAAGGTTTGCACACTAGATCCGTTAAAATTTTGACATTTCAGGGAAAACCAATTTACTGCATGTGCTGTAAGTGGCGAAAATGTTCTATCATCAATTTTTTCGCGCGACGTTTGCTGCAGTTAGGTAATGAGTTAGTAGTTTCAGAATGTGAAAAAAATGGGGGTCACCGACTTCGTTTCGGAGATAAGATATTTAAAAGACCACCCTAATTTTGCAAAATCTTTCTTAATTATTAGATATGACCTCAATGTCTGTAAGTCTTAACTGAAATATTGCAAATGAGTCCCTAGGATGCAACTTTCTTTCAAAATTTGATGGGAGTGTGTTTATTAAACGACAGTATTTGCAACCCTGACAGCCGCACGTTGGCGGGATTTGATGAAGAGTGGGTGGAAAAAATGGGAAAATTGATAACTCCCTACATTGAATTTTTTGTTTATTTGTGCAGTTGTATTGCTTGAAGAAGAAAAAAATTGTCGATATCGAAACGGCCCGCGGGCCGAGCCCTCCTTTTTTGTTGGTAAATTAGCTAACAACCATCAAGTTAGGTGTAAGACAATAGCAAGGCTTGTAAATATGAGCACCAATGCTTCTATAAAACCCACAATTTTGTAGAGGTTAGCGTTGATTTGTTGTGATGAAAAGAAAAATTAGCAAGGTTTGCACACTAGATCCGTTAAAATTTTGACGTTTCAGGGAAAACCAATTTACTGCATGTGCTGTAAGTGGCGAAAATGTTCTATCATCAATTTTTTCGCGCGACGTTTGCTGCAGTTAGGTAATGAGTTAGTAGTTTCAGAATGTGAAAAAAATGGGGGTCACCGACTTCGTTTCAGAGATAAGATATTTAAGAGACCACCCTAATTTTTCAAAATCTTTCTTAATTATTAGATATGACCTCAATGTCTGTAAGTCTTAACTGAAATATTGCAAATGAGTCCCTAGGATGCAACTTTCTTTCAAAATTTTATGGGAGTGTGTTTATTAAACGACAGTATTTGCAACCCTGACAGCCGCACGTTGGCGGGATTTGATGAAGAGTGGGTGGAAAAAATGGGAAAATTGATAACTTCCTACATTGAATTTTTTGTTTATTTGTGCAGTTGTATTGCTTGAAGAAGAAAAAAATTGTCGATATCGAAACGGCCCGCCGGCCGAGCCCTGCTTTTTTGTTGGTAAATTAGCTAACAACCATCAAGTTAGGTGTAAGACAATAGCAAGGCTTGTAAATATGAGCACCAATGCTTCTATAAAACCCACAATTTTGTAGAGGTTAGCGTTGATTTGTTGTGATGAAAAGAAAAATTAGCAAGGTTTGCACACTAGATCCGTTAAAATGTTGACGTTTCAGGGAAAACCAATTTACTGCATGTGCTGTAAGTGGCGAAAATGTTCTATCATCAATTTTTTCGCGCGACGTTTGCTGCAGTTAGGTAATGAGTTAGTAGTTTCAGAATGTGAAAAAAATGGGGGTCACCGACTTCGTTTCGGAGATAAGATATTTAAAAGACCACCCTAATTTTGCAAAATCTTTCTTAATTATTAGATATGACCTCAATGTCTGTAAGTCTTAACTGAAATATTGCAAATGAGTCCCTAGGATGCAACTTTCTTTCAAAATTTGATGGGAGTGTGTTTATTAAACGACAGTATTTGCAACCCTGACAGCCGCACGTTGGCGGGATTTGATGAAGAGTGGGTGGAAAAAATGGGAAAATTGATAACTCCCTACATTGAATTTTTTGTTTATTTGTGCAGTTGTATTGCTTGAAGAAGAAAAAAATTGTCGATATCGAAACGGCCCGCGGGCCGAGCCCTCCTTTTTTGTTGGTAAATTAGCTAACAACCATCAACTTAGGTGTAAGACAATAGCAAGGCTTGTAAATATGAGCACCAATGCTTCTATAAAACCCACAATTTTGTAGAGGTTAGCGTTGATTTGTTGTGATGAAAAGAAAAATTAGCAAGGTTTGCACACTAGATCCGTTAAAATTTTGACATTTCAGGGAAAACCAATTTACTGCATGTGCTGTAAGTGGCGAAAATGTTCTATCATCAATTTTTTCGCGCGACGTTTGCTGCAGTTAGGTAATGAGTTAGTAGTTTCAGAATGTGAAAAAAATGGGGGTCACCGACTTCGTTTCGGAGATAAGATATTTAAAAGACCACCCTAATTTTGCAAAATCTTTCTTAATTATTAGATATGACCTCAATGTCTGTAAGTCTTAACTGAAATATTGCAAATGAGTCCCTAGGATGCAACTTTCTTTCAAAATTTGATGGGAGTGTGTTTATTAAACGACAGTATTTGCAACCCTGACAGCCGCACGTTGGCGGGATTTGATGAAGAGTGGGTGGAAAAAATGGGAAAATTGATAACTCCCTACATTGAATTTTTTGTTTATTTGTGCAGTTGTATTGCTTGAAGAAGAAAAAAATTGTCGATATCGAAACGGCCCGCGGGCCGAGCCCTCCTTTTTTGTTGGTAAATTAGCTAACAACCATCAAGTTAGGTGTAAGACAATAGCAAGGCTTGTAAATATGAGCACCAATGCTTCTATAAAACCCACAATTTTGTAGAGGTTAGCGTTGATTTGTTGTGATGAAAAGAAAAATTAGCAAGGTTTGCACACTAGATCCGTTAAAATTTTGACGTTTCAGGGAAAACCAATTTACTGCATGTGCTGTAAGTGGCGAAAATGTTCTATCATCAATTTTTTCGCGCGACGTTTGCTGCAGTTAGGTAATGAGTTAGTAGTTTCAGAATGTGAAAAAAATGGGGGTCACCGACTTCGTTTCAGAGATAAGATATTTAAGAGACCACCCTAATTTTTCAAAATCTTTCTTAATTATTAGATATGACCTCAATGTCTGTAAGTCTTAACTGAAATATTGCAAATGAGTCCCTAGGATGCAACTTTCTTTCAAAATTTTATGGGAGTGTGTTTATTAAACGACAGTATTTGCAACCCTGACAGCCGCACGTTGGCGGGATTTGATGAAGAGTGGGTGGAAAAAATGGGAAAATTGATAACTTCCTACATTGAATTTTTTGTTTATTTGTGCAGTTGTATTGCTTGAAGAAGAAAAAAATTGTCGATATCGAAACGGCCCGCCGGCCGAGCCCTGCTTTTTTGTTGGTAAATTAGCTAACAACCATCAAGTTAGGTGTAAGACAATAGCAAGGCTTGTAAATATGAGCACCAATGCTTCTATAAAACCCACAATTTTGTAGAGGTTAGCGTTGATTTGTTGTGATGAAAAGAAAAATTAGCAAGGTTTGCACACTAGATCCGTTAAAATGTTGACGTTTCAGGGAAAACCAATTTACTGCATGTGTTGTAAGTGGCGAAAATGTTCTATCATCAATTTTTTCGCGCGACGTTTGCTGCAGTTAGGTAATGAGTTAGTAGTTTCAGAATGTGAAAAAAATGGGGGTCACCGACTTCGTTTCGGAGATAAGATATTTAAAAGACCACCCTAATTTTGCAAAATCTTTCTTAATTATTAGATATGACCTCAATGTCTGTAAGTCTTAACTGAAATATTGCAAATGAGTCCCTAGGATGCAACTTTCTTTCAAAATTTGATGGGAGTGTGTTTATTAAACGACAGTATTTGCAACCCTGACAGCCGCACGTTGGCGGGATTTGATGAAGAGTGGGTGGAAAAAATGGGAAAATTGATAACTCCCTACATTGAATTGTTTGTTTATTTTTTGCCAATCTGTCGAGAATTTGAAAAGAAAGTTATCTATCAAAAAAAGGTAGGGGTGACCGCTCATTTGAGCGAGTGAAATACAGGGAACGTTAAAGCTGTAAATCAATTTCAAGCCTTTATTTCCCAATTTATTTCGTGGACATCCGTGCAAAACATTACCTTCAATACGCGGGAATGTAACATTATTATACTGTGACTCTGTTGTTTTTCCTCAGTTGCTCCGAGGAAGGTTTTTAAATAGAACCAAAATATTGGCACGGTTCATTTTCAATCGAAAGCACCCATATGTAAATCTTGCTTTTCTTCTGCTTAGAAATTTGTTTTTCATATTTTTCAAGCACATGGTTTTGAGAGCTAAACAAAAAGTGTGAAAGAGAATTAACCGTCTCAAGTTCGTATTTGGAAATTGCGAGAGTTCCTTAATTTATCTTGAGACAAACGCAACGTCTACCAGCCCTTCATGTGTTTAGATTTTACGTTAGTGCGCGCACTCGTGCATGAAGTGGCAGGAGGGGGGGGGGGGGGTGGGAGACGGCGGGTTTTAAACCTTCCGCTTCCCGCCCTGTATTTGTTGCCTCGCGCCTCTTTGCACTTTTTCGATTGCAAAATATTGCGCAACGTTGCGTAATTTTTCCTTTGTTTCTCCCGCTTCCCGTCACCTTGGGAATCCCGCTTGTCGCCCACTATTCTCTTGCCTCCCGTACATCTCCCGCCCCCTTTTCTGCCGGTTTCCCATCCCCCTGTTCCCCCCTCCACTGAGGTGGCATGACTGTTCAAGCCGAGTTGAAAATTTTACCAGATAAAAGTTGATTTTTTGTGCTACAACCAAGTCATTTAGAGTCTTCCTGTTGTTGTTTTTTTTAATTTTCCGAGTTGTCGTGTTTTGAGCAAAGCCGTGAATTCGTGTTTAATTATTATGCATTATTTTTGCACGCAACGGAACGGTCCGTAACAGTGCTTGGTTTTCGTATATAAAGCACGTAATTTCAGTTAACTTAACCACAGTCCATGCCTTCATAAGTATCAGTCAGGGAAAATAGTAGCCTTTACGTGGCTGCGGAGATTGTAGTGTACACCCAGTCAGACTGAAGCCTTCGTAATACACGGTCGATGGTCGATGAGAGTAATTTTCAATGTAAATCTCCATAGTAAAGGATTATTTTCCGTGGATTAGGACGATACCGTCCCAATGACGATTATCTTTCACTTGCCAGAATTGACACGATAACAAATATAACGATGTGTTTTCACTAGATTGAATCGATATTTTACCGCAATTTATACACAGGAAAGCTCTGCTATTAAATATCCTGAAACCACATGTGCGGCTGGAATACACAAAGTTAAACCAGGATATATTCAACATGGTGAACAGGAAAAAAATTGAAAAACAAACATATTGAGCGATTTGTGATGGCTCCAACGAGCCTACCAAACACATTTAAATAATGGGGATGTTTTACCCCGTAGAACGCACTTACCGTCATAGAAGACTTGAGTTCCATCCTTGTGAAAGTAGACAAACACAAGAGACTGTATAATCGCAAAAAGTCCACACACAACAACACACAGCACCTGAGTCCTTGAGGTCATGGCTGTTGTAAGAAGTTCTGACTCTGGGGTGAGTTGCATAAAAGCTAAAGATTTAAAAGGCAATGGCGTGGCTGTCGTAAGTGCCGTGTCAGGAGAACTAACAATTAAGCCTCATTTTCTATGATAAATGATATTTGATCGTATAGATGAGAAAATTTGTCACATTTTCATATGGCAAATGAAAACTGGCAGTTTGCTACCCTGGGTACCAGAGGTTCTCGCGCGGCACGCTTGGCGAGAAGACTTGTCGGCCGAGAGAAGACTCGTAAGAGGCGTGTAATATGACCGTTAGGAAGCGTCTGGCACCCAGGGTAGCAGTCTGCAGTTGTCAAAGAAAATTGTCACATATGATATTTGCATGTGTAAATGGGTCGTCAGATCGTTTGCGCACTCGTTTCTTGGAGCTTTTATCTTGCCTATCCAAGTGATTGAGCCGTTTCTGGCAATTTCTCTGCTTTTAGCAGCGTTTTGACACCACGAGCCTCAAAGTTTCCATGGTCCAAGCGAACTCACGCACGCATTTTCAGCTGCATGTCGCAATAGAGTTTTCCTATTAAGCGAAAATTTCAATAAAACGGAACATATTATTCCGCTTGTTAAAAAATAATCCAAGATATCCTTTTTAAATAACTTATTTTCTCCTTTACTCGATTTATTGAAGGCGGGCGGATTTACTGTTTACAATTTTTCCTCGTTAGCATAGCCATCATTCTCCGATCAAGTTATAAAAATGCTACTATAAATATCGAGTAAAAAGTCGAAATTTTACAAATATTATCGAGTTAACCATCAAGCAAGTCTGCAGTTTTTGACGGCTGTTATTTTCTTAAATATTTCTCACAAATAGCTAAAATTACATTCTTGTCGCTGTTTTATTCTCCACCTTCTTTCTCTTTTGTTTCATTCCCATTTTTCTGAAAAAAGAAGTATGGAAATTCTACAAATTAATGAGCCTATAGCTAGTTTCTCTGGCACTGAGACATTAGCTTCCTATTCACGCAAACGTTCTTTAAACTTGGCATAAATGTCAAGCAATGAACCGCCAGGTTATAGAGGCCACATGGAATATCATTATAATTTTAAAAAGGTGCTGCGTACGTGCAACTTGGACAATTTAGAATTACAATATTTCAATGAAAAAAGAAAACTCAAACGTATGTTTTCCCCTGAGAACTTTTCTTGAACCGGTTATAGACACTTGGGGAAAACTGAAAATTTTAGGATCTTGGTAGAGCATTGCAGATTGCTACGATTTTTACGACAGGGATACGATCAATAACTGTATAAGGGGCCGATTACATGAGCCGGGCTGGCTCGGTCTACTGAGATGACTGCTCAGCCTGGTATTACATGAGGCAAGCCAGCCAGCCTGCCGCTAAATTTAGAAGCTGTCGTTTGAAAAGATGGCTACATCAAAGAACATGAATCGAGTGTTTTTGCTTTCGCCAACCCATTATTTTGGTGTATAATTTTAATTTTTATGCAGTTTTATGGTCTGATAAACGTTTATATGTTATAAAGAGAGAGAAATATCGATCTTCTGGTGAGCCTTGCTCTGAAGCAAAATTTAGTGATGAGAAAGTGTTGGCCCGCCAAGCGCGATTACACCGCGATGCCGGGATCCCAGCTAGCCGGGCTGAGATTTTTCCAAGTAATCGCGAAGTTGATTTTTAGTGTGTTTCACAGACGTGTCCAAGAAAAAAGTCAAGGGACTTTTCTTCACCCACTCTTTTTTTGCCCGTTCCGGCTTTCCCTCGCCCCACTGTCTACCCCTGGATCTCCGAGGATGAGACGTGTCGAAGCTAATACTAGTGTCCAAATGAACGCTGGGATTGGCCTGCTCAGCACCAGGTTGCTCGAGGGGCAAGTTGTTCACTCGCCTGGCAATGGCGTCTCGAGACTCCGATGATTTAGTTATTGAGAGTTGTAAAAGTGTGGAGGAGCTTTTAAGAAAATAAAAAAAATTGAAGATCTCAAAAGATGCCTCAGAGAAAGGGACTTTTCTGGCGACAAAAGAAACCTCGCGGAGAAGGTTTTGGTGGTGTTAAACTTGGTTTGCCTTAAGCCCCTACGCGTACCGAAGACGAAGAAACCAAGAAGCAGACGGTCGCAGACGGTCTGATACCGCTACCGTCCCCGAATGACTTTAAAATTGGATGGGAGCAAGAACTTTCCGGACACAACTGAGGAGAATGTGGAGGAGCATTTAGCTGATAAGGCTCCAAAAGCACTCTTGAAAGGAGCATCCTTGGAATATTCGCGCCATGTCATTGAATGGGAATGTCTCAACATCAGCCCTGACATTCGATGCTGTTTTGTACGTGGTAAAATCATTCCACATGGGCACACAAATAGTGCGCCATACGAGCCATGGGTGCTCCTTATCAAGGACGGTTCCGTGATGACAGGAGAATGTTCTTGTGTAGCTGGGTGAGCACAAAACCTTCCTCAGTTTAATTTATGAAGTTCAAAAACAAGAGGTTTCCCACCTCTTGTTTTGCAAAATGCGAGGAACGTTATCAGTTATTATTATTATTATTATTATTATTATTATTATTATCATTATTATTATTTTTGTTGTTGTATTATATAATGCCAACACATTCAATTTGAATTCACAAAAATGTCATAAATACCTGTCAGTTTCAAACATCTACTATCACTTCACATAAAAGTCCTTCATTTTAATAATTTTGATGGTATTTATCAGTTTCTTGAACTGAACCTCCCCATACCACTTTAAGTTTTAAGTCTTAAGTTTTAAGCCTTAAAAGTACTGCTGGTTATGTTTGCTTCATATCACAAAAATACTTCAAACCAATAGAACCTGTCAACAGAACCTGTCATTTTGTGCATACGGATGCTAACCCTCTAGGCTGCATTAATTGATTTTTGCAGTTGAATACATGACACCATTTTGTCATTGATGCAAAATGTTAGAATTACCGCATATCGCACACCCAACACCAAAGCAGAGGGTTCTGGTAAAAGTTTTTTTTTTCTTTCAGAGGCTAGCTGGACTGTGTAAACGTGTAAGAGCACTTTGGTACCATATTGCATCAGAAGTCAGAAAGGGCAACGACCGATTTAACCGATATAGCCCATGAAGAAACTGTTCAAACATTTGAAGAGCCTGTACCAGTTTCAGAGCTTGCAGCTATGATAAACTCGCAGTATTCTAACAAATCAACCGCTGATAAAATAAGAGATTTCTTTCATTAGTTCTCCTTATCAAATGAGCAGTAAGAGAGGATTGCCTCACTTACCAAAGGGCAGTCTTGCAACCGAGAATGGAACAAGAACAGGAAAGGTGTAATAACAGGAAGGGAGAGGAACAGGCAGTTAAATATCTTATCTCCCGATTTTTAAACTCATTTTTCTCCCTCCTCCCTAATTTTTTTGGCCGTTTCTCCCTCCTCCCTGTTTTTTCACCTTTCTCCCTGATTATGCTTTAAGGGGTTCATATTATGTAACACTACACTGCAGTTTAAATTCCTTCCAATATTGTCACTTTACTAAAGAACTTTGTGCTCTTTGAATACCTACAAACTACTAGACTTAACATGTAGTAACAGGGTACCTATGAATGATGTACGCTATCTTTGTGATTTTGCCAAACTAACAGGCTCTTTTCCTCATCTCAAGTGACATTATATCCTCATGATCCCTTAGGAGTTCCTCTCATACCTTCTTGTTTCTCTATTGTATGGCATTTGATGTCTTGCCTTACTCTTACTCTCAGTTTTTATCTATAATCACACAGTTTTCACTGGATACAGCAAAGCCAGAATTTCCTTTAATATATTTCATGATCAAATTAAGTCTGTAAACAAAGATGTTCTTTTTAAAGAACGTCATGACACTTTGCCAGTTTGCAGGCACTCGAACCCACCTGCTGCTACGCGTAAGTGTGGGCATGTTACAGTCTCAGTTCATCGTCACTGCACTATCGCTATTATTCAAAGCACCTTCAACTTCACTTTCCTGAGGAACAAGTTCGCTGATGTCCAACATCTCAAAGATTTGGTCAGTAAGTTTGATGATTTCTAGTACCTTAAGGACGGTGCCCCTTTTGTTTCTGCGCATACGTCCTGCGCATCGCGGGTCTAGGGTGCGTTTCTCGAAAGCCCCGAAAAGCCATTTATAAAAGCATGATCAGTATTGTTGCGCGGCTTATGACTATATGAAAAAAGCAGATCTTAGCAAGGGCTATCAGAATCGTAAAAGAAAATTGGGGGTAACCGCGCATTTTTCAGAGATATTTGGAAAGAAAATGCCGTACATTGTTTGTATTTTAAAGCTTTTTTTAGAATTGTGGTTGCTTAGTTATTTCTGAAAAATGCGAGGTTACCAACATTTTTCTTTTTAGATTCCAATAACCCTTACTAAGATCTGCTTTTCCCCCATAGTCATCATTAACCTTTGCAAAAATACCTCTGTATTTGGACCCACTGTCCTTAAGAAGGTTTGCCTACATCGCAACTTTTTTGTTTGTGGCTGAGCTAGAAATGTTTATTGGCACTTGATGAGCGTTAAAATGTTAGGATTTGTACCGCACTAACGGGTCAATATAACGCAGCATCAACCAGTACACGAAGTCCATAAATTTTTTAAGTACGATTACATTGTCAGTTAGCTTCATAGTTACCTGACTTCCCTTCCTACAAATTATTCTTGTTAAGCAATTTGCAGTAGAAACATTTTTGCACAAAAAGACTTCGGAGTTTAACATGACACAGTGCAAGAGGGAAGTCTGTTTGAGTGTCAGTCAAATTACTGTAAAAGATCACAAAATGGAGCCGTTATCGATGACTTGAATGCCGAAAGTGCGATTCCACGGTCTATAATAAAATACTTCTTAAGATTAAGTTGCTGTATTGTTTCACATTTCCGGGAACCTAATGGAAGAACTGAATCAGAAAGCACTACTGACTCGTTATATTGGTGATGCCTAAACAGACCTAAACACGGGAAGTGCACAGAAAAGACAGAAAACTAGAAAGACAAAACATTTCGTACTCACCATGGCCTTGCCCCTGACCTTCATCCTTAATATCACGTTTTAACGAACACTAACATGACTAACTCAAGGTCTCACGATTTTGGCCTCTAAATCTCACGGTCAATCAGAATATCTTGAAATGGCCAAACAATGAAGCGAGAAATTCCCTAGCGACCTCTAGTAGCATGAAGCGCGAAAAATGACGAGACCATTCAAACTATCGCAAACACCTGTACCTGAGCTTACGGGCTCAAAAGACAGAGCTGAATAACAACTGCGCATGTCAAAAGTAGGCGCCAAGGAAAACTGGGGACCACAATACAAAACCATAGCAACAATAGCGGACTTTTTAAAAATTTTGACACCGCGAAGTTTTTCACCTTCAATAAGAGTTTTGTTGCAAACTTAAGTTTCAGACTTCTGCAAAGCCTTCGTCTGTTGTCGGGACAAATTATATCTTTTGTACACCGAGGTTATTTTTCTGAACACCAGGTGAAAACGTGTCTCAAAAACACCAGTCCGCGAAAATGCAGCGAGATTCTTACCATTCCTGGGGTACACCTCGTCATCTTGCCTTTACATTCTTCCCCTGGCTGGGTACTCTTACACAGGAGCAGGTGTAGTGACCGGAACTTTCCCTCCACGTTGTATAAAAGCAACACAGTGCGCAATCACTGCATTTTCGCGGACTGGAGTTTTTGAGAGACGTTTTCACCTGGTGTTCTGAAAAATAACCTCGGTGTGCAAAAGATAAAATTTGTCTCGACAACAGATGAAGGCTTTGCAGAAGTCTGAAACTTAAGTTTTCAACGAAACTCTTATCGAAGGTGACAATCTTCGCGGTGTCAAAATTTTTAAAAAGACCGCCATCTTGTTGCTATGTTGTTGCTATGGTTTGTCTTGTCGTTCCAAGTTTTCCTTAGCGCGCGCTTTTGACATGCGCAGTTGTTATTCAGCTCTGTCGGCTCAAAATAGTCTTGGGCTCCCGGGGTCTACCCAGTCTTCTCTCGATATAATTGTTTAGTGGGGAACGGGGAACAGATCTGCACAGTTTCTTATATTATAATGCATGGTTCAATTTTACCTGTTACCACCCCCCCGGGCAACCCCCGGGACAAGTCCAGCCCTTCGGGCCCGGGGGTGGGGAATTGTTTGAAACGGTTTTGTCCCCGGGGTAGGGGGGCGGGGCAAATCGAAAATAACTTCTCGTTTTTCTTGTGAAGCACGTCACTAGCTTATCACTTCTCAGTTGACACAATGGCGCCGGACCGCGTAGAGAAGACTGCCTATTTCCAGGGAAAATCTCTTGAATTTGTAGCAGACTGGTTGGAGAAGAATAATCTCTCGGAATTAAAATCTGTATTCAAAGGCACGTTTATTATAAATTGTTAAACGAAGGAGCGTTTGATGCGATCTCGAATGGATGGCCGTGGCGTTCATCACAAACATAGAAATATTTCTTCAGCGTATTTGTATGAAACAGATGCACGGCTTTATATTAAACAGAGATCTCAGTCCAGTGTTCTTGTGAAACAAGCTAAGAAAAACTCCTTTAAAATGCTGTCATCAATTTGCTCACCGGACCTCTTTTGTGCATGTGCTATATTTAGAATAAAACACGCGGTGAAGAACATTTCTTTACTCGCCAGTCGAATGCCAGTGCGGTTGGACTTCGTTTCTTCAGTTTTCTTTTTCAATGCAGTGTCCATGTTTTTTAATACTATGTAATATCCTCCGTTCAGTAAACTCTACAAAAGCGTTTAAGTTCTTGTCAAAACGTCTGGTTGTGCTATTGTACGGAAATCTATTTTGAACACAAAACAACGTATTTGTGGTCGATGAGGAGTCCTGGGGGTGGGGAATTGTCTCTTTCTACGTGCCCGGGGGTGGGGAATAGACCACCAAGTAAGAAAAAATTGCAAATCCCTGGGGGTGTGCCCGGGGGGATGGTAACAGGCAGAATTGAACCCTGCATAAGGCTTTAAAGACTCATGCCACGTTTTTTTAAAGACATTCTCCCTTCTCCCTTTTCATGCTGGTTCTCCCGTCTCCCTATTTTTTTGCGTCCTTTCTTCTTCCTCCCTATTTTTTGGGGCCATTTCTCCCTCCTCCCTAAACCGTTCCTCTCCCCTCTAACAGCTACCAAGCTCCCACCACTTATCAGAAAATATGATGATAAACTTGAAGTAAGAAACCATGAATCTGCCAAGAGCCTTGTGGCTGACATTCTACACTACAAGACTCCAGTATCCACCAAGGCAATTAGATCGGGAATTGTAAATGAACCCATTGTGAGGGCGCAGTACAGAAGAATCATACGTTCAGACCATTCTAATTTTAGGCTTGAGGAAACTGGCCTTGTAGTTTCCACCGAAATCGCGTACATTGGTGCAAGTCCGGATGCACTGGTTAGATTTGACTGCTGTGGGGAGGGTCTTGCCGAGTTTAAAACCACATGGACACACACAGAGAAAAACAGCAAAGAGTTTGCTGAGATAAGTGGAACTTGCTTGAAGGTAAATGAAGGACCAATAAAACTAGTCAGAAACCATATGTACTACTATGAAACACAAATGCTACTTGGTGTAAGCAAGAAGTCATATTTTGACTTCTTTCTCATGACCTCTGTGGGACACTATTGCGAATGGATTAGGTTGGATGAGGACTTGTGGCAATCATGTCTTCCAAAGTTAAAAGTCTTCTTTACTGAATACATTTTACCAGTACTTTTTACTTGTGATCTCAAGACAGAATTTCAGTAAAACAGATCCTTAAGGAAGTCAGCTTGACAAAATTTGTGCTACATAACAATTAAGTGTACAGTGAAAAACCAAAACCTGCTTGTTAATTTTAGTCAGTCATGTATTCAAAATCTTTCCTCAAGTTGTTTTTTTTTCCAACCGGAACATTTTGTCACAGATTGTTTCACTAGCCGCATTACCAAGGATTCAAATGTTACACTGTAAGGTTTATTGCCACGTTTCATACAGTAGGTTATTCGAAAGCTGTCAATAGATTACAATTCGTTAGGGGAGTGAAGAAATATATAATAAATGAATAAAAAGTTACAGCTTACCCATTGGTGTCTGTGGAACGGATCCGCGACTAGTGAAGATGATTAAGTTCGTTCTCTCTAATTATCGTTTATTACGTCGCATAATACGTATTTAAGAAAATGTCAGAAATTATTTCGTAGGCCGAAACACTCCCCTCTCTTCTAGAAAGTTGTGCAAGTTAAAAAGTTTAAATAGTAAAGTTACAAAATCGAGTTTAGTAAAGTTCATTTAGTCTTTCATTTCGTTTTCGTCCACTGGAACGATGACTATTATCCTCTGAACAGGACGTTCAACCGTTACATAGCCTCCTCCGCGGTATGTCTTTACATGTTCTCCTGGCTTAGTGTTCATATAGACGATCTCCACTCTGCGTACTCTTCCATCTTTACTCGGTTTGGCTGTGATAACTTTGCCTAGTTTCCAATTTCCTCGAACAAGATTCGAGTCTTGTATCAAGACGACGTCTCCGACTTTAACATCACGGTGTGCGGTGTGCCACTTCGATTCAATAAGAAGACTAGGAAAATAATCGCGCGTCCATTTTCTCCAGAAGCTCTTCACTATATTCTGGACAAATTCAAATCTGTGACGAGGGTTTGTTGTTTCCCTAAAGGGTCCGCTTGGAACTCGTGAAGTAGATCTTCCAAGTAATAGGTCGTTCGGACTTAAATATACGCCATCATCTGTATCAGTTGGGTGCTTACCAATTGGTCTTTCGTTTATCAAGTTACCAACTTCAAAGCAGGCTGTCTGTAATTCAGAGAATGTCATGATGTTATCTCCGATTGCGATGTTTAAGCCTCGTTTGACGGAACGTATTAATGCTTCGGATGTGCCATTGTACCAAGGGGCGTCGGCAGGTGAGAATTCCCATTGTAGGCCCTCTGTTACTCCGAATTCGAGTAATTCGTCCCAATTCCAGTTCTTCGTTATATCTTTGAGCTCTTTATCAGCAGCTACTAATTGTGGTCCATTGTCAGAATACAACTTTGCTGGATACCCTCTCAATGATACAAATCTTCTGAGTACTAATAGAAATGTTTCCGTGCTGTAGTCCGGTGCTAGATCTAAGTGAACTGCTCGAGTGCACATGCAGTTGAATATCACTCCGTAACATTTCCCATAGGTTCTTCGCTTCACTTCATCTCTGATTTTGAAAGGTCCAAAGAGATCTATACCTGTATAGTGACAAGGTGGGGAGGGTTTCAATCTCTCCTCTGGTAGTTTTCCCATCTTTTGTTGGCAAAGCTGTTTATCTATCTTCTTGCAGATTACGCAGTTGTATTTGATGGACCTCACCATACGTTGGATATTTGTAATCCAAAATCGTGCTCTTATCTTGCTTACTGTAGATGATACCCCATGATGCCCTCTTTGGTGTATATATTCAGCATATAACCTTGCAAAGCGATGCTCGTATGGTAGCAAAATTAAATCGTTCTTATTGTAGCTTATCTCGAGCCACTTTTCAACTCTGCCGCCTACAACTATTATGCCATCCTCTTGCGTCCGTGGACATAGTCTTTTGAATCTTCCTTTTTCCATGTCCGCTGTTAACAATTTTTGACATCGAAGTATCCAGAATCTTTCTGCTCTGTCTATATCTTCTGGCGTTAATGGACTAGTTACGTTCTTTAAGGAAGGTCGAGGTTTTCGTTTGTACAAGGACAATACCCTTGCAGTCACTCTGATTAGCTTAGTGTAGTTGGAATATCTGTTTATGTCAATTCTTGCTTCTAAGCTATCTTCAGATTTAGCTTCAGCTAACATAACTGTTTTTATTTGTTCTGGTAACTCTTTCTGATAATTTGGCTTGCATATCGGCCACTCATGTTCAGGAAATCTAAGGAATTCTGGACCGGTTTGCCAGATGCTATTCAATCCAATCTCTGCCGGTTTCCTTCCTCGTGTAATCCAATCCGCTATGTTATTCTTACTCTCTACCCAATACCAATCATCTTTGTTGGTTCCCTGTTGGATCTCGCCAATACGTGTGGCGGCGAAAGTATTAAAGCCATATGATTCCTTCTGAACCATTCCGTACATATTTGTGAGTCAACGATGTGGTAGAATTTAGTAAATTTGTACCTCGATTCCTTTTCTATAAATGTCTTGAGTCTTTTATTCAGAACTGCTCCACATAATTCGACTCGGTCAATAGACATTTTCTTCACAGGGGAAAGTCGATTTTTCGATATGATCAATCTGCTCTCATAGCTGTTGTCTGTGGTGTTCCACCTGGCGTAAGCGCATGCGCCGTAAGCTACTTCTGATCCGTCACTAAATATCACTAAAATTGGATCCCCTCTTGCATTTGCGGGTTTGATACATCTCTCAAAGACTTCTTGTTCCATGTTTGGAAGATCATCAAAGAAGTTCATCCATTCTTTCTTAAGCATATCAGGAATTGGATCATCCCAGTCAGATTTGTTTTCGCTTATCCACAAACTTCTCATCAAGCCTTTAGCCCTGATTGTAAATGGAGTGGCGAGTCCCATCGGATCATAAATGCGATTGACTTGAGATAAGACAATTCTTTTTGTAAGTTTGATGTCTTGTGAGCTCGTTATATCAATTCCTTGGGGTGGAGGTCTTTTCCTTTTACTCTTCATCTGTAAATCGAATTTAACGCGAAAACACAACTGATCCGTACGCGGATTCCATACAACTCCAAGAACCTTTTCCGTGGGTTCGTTTGAATCGCCTCTCAAGGTGAGCGTCAGATTTTCTTCAGTGTCATCTTTTGACATTATCCATTCTTTTATGCGAAATCCTCCCTTGATCAAGAGTTCTTCAATAGCTTCTGTTAGTTGTTTAGCTAACTTAGTGTCATCGACGCTCTCAATTATGTCATCCATGTAGGAGTTTTCCTTTATAATCTGAGCTGCTTGGGGATGAGATTCGATACCCATTTGTGCTGTTTTTCTCATAGCAACGGTTGCTATCGTTCCGGAAGGTCTGTCGCCAAAGGACACTCTTTGTATCACATAAGTGTCAGGTTCTCTTGCCGTGTTCATGTCTCTCCATAGGAAACTATGAGTATGTTGTTCAACGACCTTAGTTTTTACAGTATGATACATCTTGCTGACATCTCCAATGAATGCAACACGATTTTCGCGAAATCTTATGAGTATTCCTAATAGGTTATTCAAGAGGTCTGGTCCCTTTGCCCAATATTCGTTTAGAATATGGCCCATATAGCTAGCACTGCTATTGAAGACGATGCGGACAGGTGTGGATTTTGAATCAGTTTTCAAGACCTCGTGATGCGAGATGTAATGCACTGGCCCGTTATACTTTGTTATTTCTTCAGTGTTTAGTTTACGAGCTACATCTCTGTCGATCATATCTTGTATCTGTTGTTGGTACACTTTCGCGTGATCTGGATTTTTGCGCAGACGTTGTTCTGTTGACATCAATCTTCCATACGCGGTTCTTTTGTTGTCCGGGAGGTTATGCGGGTCTTTAATCCATGGGTAGGTAGTTATCCATAGATTCTCTTGTGAATTATATTCAAGATTATTCTCGATAAGATTCAATTCCTTTTCTTCTTTGAGCGTATAATTCTTACTGCCTGGTGGGCATTTCCCACATTTACAGCCGCCGCAGCGCGGTGTACACTCCACGCCCAGATTTTCTATTTTGTAGAAATCGCTTAACTCGATTCCTCTTACATGATTTACATGCGCTACATTGTATTTGAAACATTCTGCATTTTCTTCAATTGCTGGGTGTGTCCCACCGATACAGAAACCAAAGCGATTCTTTAGCAACAGGAGGTGTCCCGAGCGATTTCGCATTTCTGGATGCAATCCTGCATAGTCATATCCTATCAGCACGTCGATGGTTCCAGTTGGTCGTTCTATGTCCTTCTTTGGGACGTCAAAAATATGGAGTATTCCATCGATCTTGATTTTGCGGATGTTAGATGTTATTTGGTCGATTCCATAAACTTCAATGAGGGTCTGATGTCCTTGCAAATCAATAAGTGGTAATGTGTACTTCTTCGTCGTGATATCCTTTTTCTCTGCTCCAACCTTTACAAGTGACAGCTGAACTGTTGTACCATGCAATTTTTGCGCTTTGGCTGTCTTGTTCGTAATAAAACTAAGCGAAGATGCATTATCCCACATAACATTGAGCCAATTTGCGTGCGTTTTTATGCGTTGTATCTGTAAGAGGCATGTGGTCTTACTACTGATTCTCGAACACGTGTTTGTGGTGCCAGAGACTTCTTCTTCTTGATCATCCTCGCTGGTTGGGGTGTTCCTTTTATTCTCGTGAAGAGTTCGGTGATGGAATACCTTGCAATTATCAATTCCACATTCTTTCTTCTTTTTGCACCGAACCCAGCGATGGCCTGGTTTCAGGCACGAAAAGCATGCAAGCTTATCCTTTACAACATCCTTTCTCTGTTGAACAGGTTTAGCTAGATAATTTCTACACTCGTAAGTGGAATGCTTCGCGTTACCATGCACAAGGCAATATTTTGCCGTTGGCGATGGTCTCCCATCTGATAAATGGGTTGCGCCTCGCACTTGAGGTGTGCCTGCTGATCTTAAGTCAGATGCGTCATATTCTATGGCACGTTTTTGATCCAATAGAAAATCGAGGAGACTCGGAAATTTGTCAGTTTTGTCGACTGTACTTTTGCGTGAGCTAACAAGCCTAGCCCATTCCTTTCTGTGATCAGGAGGAAGTTTGCTTTCAATAGTGCTAACTGAGCTTGTGGTTGTAATTTCCTTTTCAATACCGAGTCTTTTCAAGTCACAATAACTATCCTCTATCATATCTACGAATTCCACAAATTTCTTGCTTTCTCCCTCTCGGATGACTTTAAATCGCTTGATATCATTAATGATCACATCCGTGACCTTTCCTGGGTCTCCGAACTTTTCATCTAAACGGGCCCACATTTCTTCGATATCATCATCAACTGATTTAACCTGTGCTAGAGCTTCTTTGTCAAGACAAGTACGTAACGTGTACGGGGCTGTGAGCTTAGTAAGACCTGGCATTACTTGCGTTTGAAAATCTCGCTTAAACTGAGGGTACTCTCTTATATCGCCTTCAAAGTGCGGTCTTTTGATCTTCTCTAAATGTACATTATTGGCGGTTCCCGGTGAATTACTGTTGCATAGGGTTGTTTCGCTGAGTTTGCTTTCTTCCTTTTCACTGATTTGGGTTTCAAATGTTTCAAATATTTGACTGTACAGAACCTGGACATTTGAAATCCATAGCAGTTCTTGTTCCATCATTTCCTTGCCTATTAACTCTAGATATTGTTCATTCCTTAACTTGCATTCAATAAATGCTTCTTCGGGTTGTGCGAGTACTTTCTTCATGAGAGAAGTTGCAGCATTCTCAGTTTCTAGAATGTGCGTCGCATTGCTAAATATAGCATCAAAAAGAGTGCGCGCGCCGGATCTCTTTATTAGAATGTTTTCTTTCAATTTTTCATTTTGCTCTCTTTGTTGATTTTCTAGTTCCTCGCGCTCACGTGTAGCGCGCGCGTTAGATTCATCAAATTGTATATTATCCATGTATTCATTTTTCAGATTTGTTGCATCTCTGTATAATGTTTGCAGCTCACTCATCCAATTTTCAGCTGCATCGAATTCTTCGTCGTTTAGAAACGATGTGAATTGCTCATGTTTACCTTCAAGGTCTTTCATAGCGTCTTCCAATTGATCATAGGCTTTCTCTATAGTTGCGATACTGTTTCTGTCTCGAACAGAGTTTAAGAAATCGCTTCTTTTTCTTGTGAATTTCCCTTTAGCTGAGCGTCTCGCTATCTTTGCTGCTTCTGCCATCTTGTTGCTGTCAGTGTTGCCGTCCCCAATGTGACTCGGTTTTCAACTTGACTTTTGATTGGCTTTCGAATGTTTCACTAGCCGCATTACCAAGGATTCAAATGTTACACTGTAAGGTTTATTGCCACGTTTCATACAGTAGGTTATTCGAAAGCTGTCAATAGATTGCAATTCGTTAGGGGAGTGAAGAAATATATAATAAATGAATAAAAAGTTACAGCTTACCCATTGGTGTCTGTGGAACGGATCCGCGACTAGTGAAGATGATTAAGTTCGTTCTCTCTAATTATCGTTTATTACGTCGCATAATACGTAAGTAGTAATGTGCGCTCACATAGGAAGATGAGCCTCGTTTTGATGTAAGAATGACGTCATGACCGGAACCGGAAATCCCGTGTTTTTAGGAGGGGGAAACCGCTGACCAGTGGGAAAAAAGGATCGTGGGCTCATGCAACCGGAAGTCACGTGTTTTGGAAAGGAAAACCGCTGAGCAGTTGGAAAAAAGGATCGTGGGCTCCGGAAGTCACGTGGTTTAGGAAACCGCTGACCAGGTGGAAAAAGGGATCGCGGGCTCATACAACCGGAAGTCACGTGATTTGGAAGGAGAAACCGCTGAGCAGTATGAAAAATCGATCGTGGGCTCAAGGGGGAGTAAAACCACTGGAGAAACGCGGGCGCAAAGTCCAAAGTCCAACTGGGGCAGCAGGGTAGTCCTTTGAGTAAAAATAACACAAAAAATAAATAAATACTTTTTATTTGTCATACACATTTTTTCACAACAAGTTCCTCTTTGATATGAGTGTTCCTATTGTTTCACTGGTAGCCATAGGGGTAGGTCTTGAAGGTGTGGGGATCAATGACTCGTTTGCTGTATACCAACTGGTATTGTTTCTGTTGTGGAAACGTGAACAGTTCATAGGTGTTAGGATCCCGAACAATGTGGTGGGAGTTGATGACCTGTGTTTGTCGTGGCTTGAGGAGGGGTCTTTCTATTTCGTCTTTGACATTCTGACGCATGACGTCATAGTTGAGTTGGGTCTTGCCCTCGCTGTTGAGACGGAACCCTCTCACCTTACACTCCACGTGTCCTTGATTAGTGGTATACCCATAATTTTTGGGACCCCCACTCACAAATTCTTCAATGTACTCGTCCTTGCTCAACTCAGAGGTGAAGTCCCCGAGGTAATTCCCCAAGTCTGGGTTGGGTTGCCCCTCGTCTTGCAGGAAGATGACAGAGTCTGTGTCGTAGTAGAGGACACGTTCCTGCAACTGCTCCAGGGCGGCATAGAGTTTGAGCCGGGCGTGACAGGTGGTGAAACAGGCTACAAAGATGTTAAGGTTGGGTGACACGGGGATGTCTTCCTTTTCGTACTGATATTGGACCTCTACCATTTGATCATTGATGATGGAGACTTGACGCACGTCGATTGTATCCGTGTTTAAAAACTGGTAGAAGGTTTGGGGGTCATCAAATTCTTGGACTTGGGTTTTGTTAAGGCGTTGACCAAACTTCCCCCACATGGAATTAAGCATCAATTTCGCGAGGGTACGCAACCCTGGGTTCTTTTTGATTTGGTCGTACTCTAACTGGATGCCTTCATGCTCGAAGTACTTCTGGATGTAGTCCTGTTTGGCTTGCTCTGACATGTCGTCCTTAGGCCACCCACTGGCTTCCTGTTTGATTTTTAACCAAGTGTTGACGTAGTCTCGGAACAACCCCTCACAGGTATCGTCAAAATACCAGACTTCATAAATGTACAGGACTTGGTACCCGAGCTCGACGGCTTTCTGTAATTCTGGGCTGCACCAAGTACTTGTCAGGGCGCGTTCCTCGTCGGGGTGAGGGCAATGATAGGATCTGTCTAGAAGGGGTTTGTCCATTTCTTCTTTCACACAACGTCCACAGAGTGGAAAGAGTAGTTTGTCGTCATGGCGGTAAGGCAGCACGGGATGGTACAATTCACGGGGAGGCAGGATTTTGCATTGGATCAAGCCAAAGTACTGGTGGATGTTCGTATGACCGGGATGGGTACTAAAGTCTGGATGTCCTTTGGGGTAGACACACGTCTTGTTGACCCAGGGGTACAAGGAGGTGACATCGATGTAATGGATCTTTTGGCCGGGGGTGGCTTGATGGTACAGTTTCACGGCATTGGTACGTCCTCCACAGAAAGCGTCGCGGGGATTGAGGGGTTCTGTAATGTCAAGGTTAGTTACAAATGTACCAATGTCAGGTGAGGTGTGTTTGAGACGGGCCCAATCGCATCCCCACATTTCTACCACGGTGTACCCTTGTTCTCTTAAACGTCGGGTCCTTTGTTGCGTGTCCTCGTAGGCATCCTGCATGGACCGATCACAGTGGCGTCGATGTGTTTCGTAACGTTTGGGATAACAGCGAGGACATCCATGGAAGAAACAACCATGGTATTCATAGATGGTGTTGGTACTGGCATCGAAACCGTCCACATGGAGCTTGGTACCAGGGATGCGATACTCGCCGTCATTTTTCGCATGTTGAAGATGGGGGGCTTGGTGTTGTTGGCACCAGGTTAACCATTCGATGGCTTCGTTGGACTGATTGACGTTATTCTTCTTCCAAGTAAGGGTGGGTTCACTGGCATTACTGTTAGGGATCATCCGGTTCATACGTAAATCCATGTTGCAGGCAGAAGCAATGGTGATGTGGTCAAAGGGATTGAACCCCGCTTGAGCTTCAAACAATCGTTTGAAAGTCAGACATCCTCGTTTCAAGAGCTGCACATCGGATTTGCAATAGTCCAACAACTCTTGTTGGAAATCAAACACCATGTTATTGGCACGTTGTTCTTGATGCCACGTTTCCAGGGTTTGCTTGTCTTCGGGGGACTTGGTTTCGGGCATGTAGTAATCGAGAGATGGGATGGGTCCCACGTAGTTTTGATGCTCATCACCGGGTACGTTGAACAGGTGAGGGAAGTACCCTTTTTTCAATTCCGTTAATCCAAAGGTTGCGGGAAAGGCGGACAAAGGCATCGGGAGGAAACTCATCGAATCGATAAATCGGATCCGATCGTGTTTGACTTCCAAGAGTTTACATCCGTTGCGGAGTTGTTGGACGATCCGGTTATCACTATGGTATTGTTGGACGACAAAGTAGCCATCGTACCCTTGGAAATTATGAGCGATGACATTGACTTGTCGGGTATCGTTGAGTGTCAAGGTATCCAACCATTCAAGAAAATCTCGGGTACAAGACAGCCCTGGGAAAGACTTGGGTGGATCGTTGTCTTCGGTTTCGGCCACGAGGAGATTGGCAATGTGTTTTTGGTGGGGTTGCATGGCTTCAATGTCAAAGAAGACATGAAGGGGTGGTAGGTCGTCCTCCTCGGGGTTGCTATCAGGTTCCGCCGCGGCGGCTGCCCCTCGTTTGGCGCGAGGCCCTCCCTGGTGTTTCCTCTTTCTCTTCTTGTTTTGAGGGGGTCTTTGAATAAAACAACGATGGGTTTCACTGTGCACGTACTCATGGCAAGACGGGCAGTCTATGTGGTAGCATAGGTGTTTGGCAATCTTGTCTAATCCCACGTCCAGTTTAAAACAAATACGACAGCGATGGCGACGAAAGCAGACGGAGGACTGTAGGTCGGCTGCAGGTTTGCCCGTGTGGTCCTTGACGAGATGCATTTGGAAACAGGTGTCTCCAAAAAAGTCCCGATGACAACTGTCGCAACGTTGTGTGGCTTTCTGGTTTCGAGGGTACGCTGCCTGGAAATCAGGGCACTCTTTTTGGCAACAGGCTCGGCATTGTTTTTTCTTGGTGCAGCGATGCTGTCCCTCATGGTCATAGGGTTTCCAACAATGGGCACAGACGTAACTGGATCCGAAAAATCCGGGTAGACGAGTGATGACATCATAATGGTTATGGTCGTGCAAGAGGATGAGTTGTTTATCTTTGCGGTCTCCATAGGTCGTGATGTGATAATGTCGATGGGCATCCACCAACAGGATCTGGTAATCGGTGAGGGACGGGGCTTGACTGAAGGCTGTCAAGGCATCGTAACTGCATGGACCGAAGGGTACCTTGGCCTCGTGATGAAGTAAGAGAGCCATTTCTTTTTGCAGTTTAGTTCCTTTGCGAATCGAATGCCATTTCGGGTGCTGGTCCACTCTGGCCTTTGCCGTCTGGATGCGGATGATTGATTTCGATGTTTTGGTTAAGGCTTGGTGGGTTGGGTGCCCAGGTTTACCACGACGGGGTCTGCCGGTGCCTTGAGGAGCATGTTGGACTTGAGTAATGGATAATTGAAAGGAGTCATCCATTTCAAATTGTTCGTTGCTGTTGAGGGCTTGGGCTAAACGGTGGAACAGAGCCTCCACACGCTCTCTGTCTTGTCGCCATTCACCCGCCCGTAATCCCCACCCCTGGAAATTATTGTGCAGGCGATTGGAGGCGATGGTGAAGTAGAGGCGATCTTGATCGTGGAGGTCAGGCGTGGTGGCTAACACTTGATTCACTGCTCGACGTAAACCGTCTTGGAGAGCTTGGGTAATGTTTTGACCTGGAATCAAGTTCCCCCTTTGACGTAAACGGGTAGTGAAATGACGTTCACGTACTCCCATACGCGTGCTCCGACGGTCGACAAAGCCATCGATGTCAAATTCAAATACTCCAATGGCGGAGGTATCCAAACCTCCGCCACTTTGTTCAAGGAGGTGGGTTTGAAAGGCTTGTTGCCGTTCTAAATGGTCCATTGCCTCATGACAGAGGTCGTCGTCACTGTCCGGCATCTCTTCCTGAGTTAATAAATGCCCATGACAGGAAGGCGTCTCGTGTTCTGGCTCAGAGTCCGAGCTGTTTAGTCCGAGCAAGGAGATGATATCATCGTGGCTAAGGCCACTGCCCCCCGCGCCGTCTTCTGGCGGCGGCGAGGCCATGATCAGATGACTCAGCTGGAGTTCGGTCTTCGGGTTTTATAGAGAAAAAAAGGGTCACGTGGAAGGGAATGGGCCAATGAGAAGGAGACCCCATGATGCTTTGGGAGGGGGACTGGGGTGGGGGGACCCCCTCCCCCCTCTCTAGTTGGGACCCATGGGGCATCACGGGAACGAATAAGTCCCTATAAAAGAAATCGAACCGCCGGCTGAGTCATCTCAAAATGGACTCTGCCCAGGAGAAGCTGTTGAAGGAGTTTGAGGCATTTGAAGTGGACCAAGTTTTAAAGGAGGTTAAGGAGTGGAGTCTAGACGACGACCGAGACATCCGGGAGTTTGGGGAAGCGCTGTTGCAGGAGAGAAGGAAACGGAGTCTAGTAGTCAAGGCAACCCAGGCAGCACGGCACACGTACGTGCAACAGCACTGGAACCCGGGCTGCTACCCGCAATTTACCACCGAGTGGTTCATCGAGGGCCTGGACTATTGCTGCCCCTATTGGAGGTACGAATTTAAACGTCCCCTCACGCCCCCACCAGCACCGCGGCCCTCTCCTGATGCCGCGCATCAAGCGTATCAAACGCCCCGCCAGACGTCCTCCGCCAAACGACGACAGCCCCGACGAACTCACCACCACGATGGATACCACCAGCGACGACAGTGAAGACAGCCCCGATGAACTCGCACAGCTCCGGGCTAAAGAAGACCAACGACGGGCGCGGCGACGGGTCGTTAACGCCAGGTACCGGGCCAGGCATCCCCAGCGAGTCGCCGCCCAGAGACAAAGCTATCGGGCCAGGCATCCCGAGCGAGTCGCCGCCCAGAAACGACGGTATCGGGCCAACCATCCCGAGCGAGAAGCCGCCCGGAAACAACGCTATCGGGCCAGGCGAGTCGCTGCCCAGAAACGACGGTATCGGGCCAAGAAACGTAAGGGCCTCCCCCTCACCGACGACGACGACGACGACGATGATGAAATGGCAGAGCGCCAGACCTCCCAACCCCGGTACCGAACCAGGTATGCCAACCGAATAGCAAGAGGGCTCGCGGAACGACAGAGAACGCAGGAAAAACGCCAAGCCTTGGGCCCCCTTTCCCTGACGATCCGTGTGGACGACTTTATGCACGGCTTTTGGGACTCCCTCTCACCTCGTTCCTCTGCAACAGAACCCATGGAACGAGAGACCCTGACGGTCCGTGTGGGCGATTTTAGCCAAGGCTTTTGGGACTCCCTCTCGCCCGGCCAGGAGGTCATAATAATGGACAGGGCTTCAGGGGCTCCCCTGGATTCTTCTTGTGACTTGTGGGACGAGGGAAAGGGGTTTTTAGACAACCTCCTACAGGAGTCAACGGACGTGCCATCGGACGACTCTTTGCAGGATGTTTTCCATGATTTGGGCCCATGGAGCCCCCAGGAGTGTGACTTTGATTTGGAGGACTTTGTTTCGTAAAGAGACAATGCTTGACATTTTCATTTTTAATTGACACAACATGTAACTGGGGGGTGTCATTAAAGTTTTTTACAATTTTAAACGTTTCTTGGCTTGCATGATTTTCTTGACGACCCGTTCCGTCTTGGTTTTCTTGCCGGGTAATCGATCAATGGCTTGGATCATCTTGGTATCGGCTTTCCATTTGTCTTGCAAATTCTTGGCACGGCTGTAATCAATGTCGTGTTGTTTCGCAATCTGGTCCAAGCGATTGATCCCGGGATCCCCTCGTTTCAGGCGTTTGGTCAAATGCGTCCCAGGGCCCATGTACTGATAGCCAGGCCAATGAAATTCTTTGCCGGTTTTAGCAATCCATTTTTGGACATCCAGGGCTCCACCGGATTGACGGCGTTTCACGCCCCGTCTCCTCCTCCTCCTCCTCCTCTGGGTGGGCATCTTTTTACTCACTGTCGTAATCCAATCGACGTCGTAACTTTTTGCCTCGGTGCCAATCTTCCCAACCGGGTAAGGGTTTTAATGCTTGCACTTCACGGGAGACGCCTTTGCCTTTGCCTTTGCCTTTGCCTTTGCCCCAAGGACTCTCGGCTAATTTTTTTTCCAAGGTCTTGCGCTGTTCTCGAATGGCTTCTAAACGCGACCGGATATCCCCTCGACTGGTGGAAGGGGTGGCTGCTCCTTTGCCTTTCTTGGTAGCAGGGGTAATGGGAGGTTTGGGGGTGGACGGACTTCCTTTTATCATGCGCTTCAACCATTGTTCGACGGGTCCCGTCACCAAATCCCCGGCCTCTTCTTCTTCGTCTTCGCCTGGCGGGCCACCCGGAGCCCCAACCCCCACGCCTCCGGGAAATTGACGAATGCGTTTGGTTAACTTGGTTAATTCTTGACTCAACGGTTTGGTTTGAGCATTGACCAGGGCTGGGGGTAATTGAGGGTTGGCTAACAACACATGTTTTTGGGCGGCGAGCGTCGCGGCTTTGTTCAACAAGGCATTTTCGGTGAGTTCTCCTTTGTAATATTGAATGAGTTGTTCCAAGTCCTTCTGGGGAATCATGTACACCTCGTCCATGGGGGTTGACTACACTCGGAGCAAAGTTCCCCGTCTTCTATCTCACGACAGCTCTCACAAAGACGGGATCTCAACATATGTTGGTACTCTCGATACAACAGGTGATATTTATGCTTCCAATAAGAACAGGCGTCTTTCCACTGGTCGGTGGCCCGATTGGCCTCTTGTAACAGGGTGATCCATGTGGCCAGGGTTAACGGGTCGGTCGAGCACATTGACATAACACCTCGTGAAGTCCTTGAAACAAGCCGCGTCCTTTTTGTTGAACCAACCACGCACGACGTTTTTTGACGGAATGTCGACGACGTCCCAAATCGCGTAGCACCTTTTTATAGGGTTGAAGTTTAGCCAGCATGGGGGGTGTGACGGGAATCTTGTTTTTTAAGAAGTTCAAGACCAATTCACTCACAGCATTGATTTGATCGGCATTGGCATGTTGTAACAACTCTTGACGTTTGGAACCATTGGCTTCTTGTAACATGGACCGTAAAAACGGTAATTGACGTCGAAGACGTTGCATCTTTTACCGATGACGACGACGATACCGTTGGTTGGCTTTTTGGATCGTGCGTTTTATACGTTTATCCGTTTCCAAGGCCACGGCTTTCCCTAATCCTACCATGGCGGGGACCAATAGGTTTATAAAACCGCCTCGTTGACGACGTCGTCGTCGTCGTAATCTTCTTCTCCTCACCATGGACGGTTCGTCAATAGACGTTGAAGGGCTTTGTTTTGTTTGATCGCATCCTGCGTCTCTTTATAACCTTGACGGGTATTGCGTTTGAAATCGGACCACCAACCCCCACCTCGTTGTCGCCGGTAATGTTGTGCATTATCGGTAATGCCTTTTAAGGCTTGCCCGCCTAATTTGCCTAAAGCAAGTCCAAACCCAGGCGCGGGGCCTGAGAGAAACATACTCATGCCATGGGCAATTTTATCCACCAAACGGGGTTTGCGACGCATTAAAGCTCCTCCTCGTTGTTTCCTTTTTCTGCGTCGTCGTCGTCGTTGGACGGCCATGGTTCTAAGAGTGTAGGACTGGGAGGGAGCGGCTTTTTATGGATCCAGTAGTCTTTGGGTTTCAAGGGACGAGGACATCCGTCTACATAGCATAGGGCTTCCAAGGGTTGGTACACAAAATGACGATGGTAATCTTGGAGACATCGTTTGGGTAACGGAGGGGTGAAATCCACAATGGTGTCATCCAAGGTTTGCATCTTGATTAAAAATCCTTCCAGGTCCTCCAAGGGGACACCCCTCACATAGGTTTTCAATTCGGTCAAGGCTTTGGCATAGGTGGTAAACGCAAACCGACTCATGGTCACTTTAAATCGATATTGTTTAAAATCATTCCATCCTTTGACGACCGTCCCCACCGCCGCCAAACACGCTACCAACGTACTGTTGTCCAAAAGGGGGCCAGCAATCATGCCCGCGGCCATCAGGAGTAACGCCATGCCATTGAACAAGGCATTGATACACTTGTAATGATTCAACATTTTTCGATAACACCACCATTGTTGATGGTAAAAGGCATACAAGGAATCCATCCGTTGTAACAATTCCGGTGGGAAGGGGATGCCAGGACGTCGAGATCCATTCAATAACGACACGACGGTTTTCATCCTCACGGCGACACCCGGGACGACGAGGTTTGTACGCTCGGTGCTCCTCCTTGTTTATAACTGGTCACAATGCTATTGGTCATGGTCACATTAGCAATTTCCCGTCCTTGGGCCAATTGTTCTTGATCTTGTAACAGCATGCGTAAACGGCGTTGTAAATCGGCTTGACGCAAGGTACGTGGGGGTGTACTATCGCTCCAAGATCCTCGAGGGGTAGCTGGATTGGAGGCAGGTGTCAAAGGCGACGTGGGGGTATTTCGTCGTCGTCCTCGTATGCGTCTAGGACGTCGTCCCCGACGACCCCCACCGCCACCACCGCCACCACCACCACCACCACCACCACCACCACCAGCACCACCAGCACCTCCACCACCACCAGCACCACCACCAGCACCACCACCACCACCACCACCTCCACCACCACGTCCAGGATCCCCACCACCACGTCCACCGCCACGTCCACCACGTCCGCCACCACGTCCGCCACCATTACCCCCAGCCCCCGCTGCTGTTCGAGCACCCGCCGCCGCCGCCAAGGGTACGCTAGGAGGCGTCGCAGGCGTTCGAGCCCCAGAAGACTCCGGGGTGGTCTGGGGGCTATGGAATGAGGGTGAATGGGATGCTTGACTTCCTACCCCTGCGGGGGAAGAGGCCTGTGCAGGGGGTGCACCATCTACATCGGGCCAACTCGCGATGACGTCCGCAGGGGGGATGGATTGCATAAACTCATAGAGGAGATCCGATCGCATTTCCTCCATGGCGACGTCGAGAAGCCCTTGGTCTCCGCTCAAATACAAATCTTGCCAAGCCCTTGGGGACATGACATTGCTACTGGCCGTCCCGACCCCGGCCGGGGCCACGGTATCGTACGATTGCGGAGGTTGACGGTCTTCATCGGCCATGGTTGCTCTTTTTTCCGGTTCCAAAAGGGGTGTTGTCCCTTTATAGGCGCTTTTGATAGGTGCGCGTCCATCCTTCGTCTTTTAACAGGTGACTCAACACACGTTGTTGATCGGAGGAGGCGGGATGTAAATCCAGCATCAAATAGCCATAGGGGCGCGTGGTGGCCTGATGAAAGGTCTCCAAGGTGTCTTTCCAAGTGGTAGGAAACGATTGCAGCATGACATTGCGCACCCCTAATTGATCCCGGGGATTCTTGAACGCCACAATGTAATGCGCATTGCGGGAAATACTTTTGGCATAGCGCCCCACGGGAAACATGTCTTGGCACAAGTACAGCACCGTCACCCCTTGATGATGCGAATGTTTGGTGAATAAATCCAACACGCGTTTATCGTGACTCCCTTCATCCATTAAATCATCCAAGACGAGGACCCCCTGTCCTTGAGGAAACCATTGGACCAACGCATCATGATCGGGAATCCCTTCGTGAAACACTACCCCATGATCTTGCATGCCTCGAAATCGATCTTGCCACGCCCCATAACAATAATGCACTTGGGTCGGTGGGGTTTCAAACAAGTCCGCGTTCTCTACCAAGAGTTTTTCCGTAAACACCGTTTTGCCACATCCCGAAGGCCCCACCACCAAGATAGAGGAGGGGGTATGAAAACGAAATGGTTTCCCCGTTTGCATGATGATGATACTACCCAGGGAAAAAAAAAGGCACCTTTTTATTGGAATCGGTGGGACTCGAACCCACGCGCGATCCCCCAACACCTGTTTTTCGGGGGATCCAAAGGCTCTACCGACTGAGCTACGACTCCGACACACTTTTTTCCAACGAATTTTATTTAATCATTCCGTTGATGATACGGATGACAACAAAGTTGATACCATCTGGCTTCTTGACCTACAATCAATTGTTGAAGGCGTTGACCGGCTTGATGGTCGTTGCTTACATAATCATGATCGGAAAACTCATTTAAAAATGCTTGCAAGGTCCGTCCACGGGCTTTGGCTTTCAAGTACAACAAGGCGTAATCACCACAACTCTTGCTTGAAATGGCTTGCAGGGACTTGCCATTGGTCACCACATACTTCCAATATTGCACAATCCAATCTCGTAACGGGGTAGCTTGCACGTACGTGTCCATGGGCAAGGCATAACTGTCCAGGATTTCACACACGTTTCAATCCGTCCACACCGCCAACCAATGTTGTCCCGGTTGATCGTGTGGGTCAGTGTTGACAATGTACCCTTGGGGTTGGGTCTTGACAGGACTCTTGGGTAAACGATCACAGGCCACCGTTCCGTAAAAGTAACGTTTCAAGTGGGGGTCGTCGCGGGCTAAATAATCCAACTGCACATTATTCAAGGCCACGTGTTCCATCTTTAGTGTTGGTAAATGTTGTACAACACGGCTCCGTTGCGGTCAATCTCCAGCAAGTTCTCAAATTCTCCATAGACGAGCACGGTTATATTGGTACCGGGAGCGGCTCCAAATTCCAAGACCAGCTGTAAATCGCCGGTTTGCTTGGGGTTGAGGTTTTGACTGTCGGCACATCCATTGGCTACATTGTCAAACATGAACAAGCTACAATTTTTCGCTTGGCCCCAATCTCCTAGTTCCACCATGTTGCCTTTCTTTTTGCACCAAGCACCACTGGCTTGCAGAAAACGGAAGTAGCCTAGATTATCTCGGGTGCCATTGTTGTGCACTAACTGCAGGGTTTCATAAGGGTATTCTTCTCCTTTGACAATCTGTCGAATGGACGTCAATCCCCATTTCTGGAAACAGAAAGGATCTCGGGTGACATCCCCATTGAAGGCTCGGCTGTCCAACAACCCCACAATCAATCGGTCCGGTATTCTGTTTTGAAACAGGTTGGGGATGTCAAAACGGGTCAGGTTGCCTTGCATGCTGAAAGTCCGGATTTCACTGCGGACGGTCGGGTAGGAGGCGATTTCTCCTTCATTGTGCCTTTTGGCAGACAAACTCTGGTAGCTGGCGTCATTCAAACGCAGTTGACAGAGATGAAACCGTAGTTTGACATCGCCTTCCATCAATCGGCCAGCCAGGCCCACGCCATTGAAAAACAGGTTCGGGCCATTGAAATGAAATTTCATCTTGATTTCGATGCCAGGCACTAACAGTTTGCCGGTATGAAACACTTCCAGGTGGGGGGTAAACACCAGACTGTGAGTGACACCTCCAGCATACTTGGCCACTTCGGCCACAGAGGTATCCATGGCCGCTTTGTGATTGGCACTGAGAGCGTTCCAGGCTGCATGGTCTCCTGCTTTGTCTGTGTTGTTGGCAGTCCATTGGGGTGGGAAATCCACTTGATTGTACCAGCCTTGGGGTGCTAACACGGTCTTGCCATCTTCTCGGTCATCATTCAACAAGGTTTCCAGGTAAGCTTTGTAATGGTAGGTGTCGGATTGAGGACTGATCAACGTGCCATTCAACTGCAAGTCAATTTGTTTGATGATGGAATGGGCCAAATTGTTGACCGGCCACAATTTCTGAGCAGCGTCCAAGTTATCGTTCGTACTTTTCTGCAATCTCAATTCCATGGTAAAGTAACTGCGTCCCAAATCCACAAAATCGTCTAACCCCGGAATGATGAATTCCATCGGATTGATGCCCGTGGTGGTGGGTTGAACGGTGACCATGCGATAGGCATTGATGCTAATGTCCGTGGGCGGCACCTTGAAAATCCGTAACGCCGGGGTGACGGTCCCTTCGGAACGTGCGTGAGCCGGGGCGGATTGTGTACTCACGTCAGGCATGTTTAACGTCGTCGTCGTCGAGTACTGGTACCCCGTCGTCGTCGTGAGGGGTTTTTATACCGTCGTCGTGCTAAGCGTTGTCTCAAATCAAACCCGGGCAGTCTCATCACCTCGGGACTTAACCAACCGCCACGTTGTCGTCGCATCAGTTTCCAAAACGGATACAGGCCTCCCCATTGAGACAAGCCCCGATTACTACGAATCCGTCGAGGTCGTGAAGGCACGGGGTCCATGTTCACACGCCCAAAATATCGCGTGCACTTTTGGTTTGTTTGGGAAATAAGGCCGTGGCTACCCGCACGGCTTGTTTCACGTTCTTCTGATTCAACGCTTTCTTGGCTTGTTTGGTGATTTCCTTTTTAAGGACGTCTTCGGCTTTGCGTTTGATACCGCGTGTCAAACCCGTTGTCAAGCCTCTCTTGATATTACTAGGCAATTGTAATGGATTTCGCGTGCTTTTAAGGCCTTGGAACCCCCCACGCAAGAGATCCGTCACCATCCCTTTGCCCTGTTGATCATACCACTCGTCGGTCCGAAATCGTGTCAAACTTCCCCCTCGCATGGTTGTCTTCTTCTTCACCAAGGATCACGTTTGGTCGGTGTCACAGGACTCGTCTCTTTTTATACCGTCTTTCGAAAACGCGGCTTCCACTCACATGAGATTGCACGTAAACGATTCCCCCGCATAGCGTTTTCGTTTTCCTTTGCGGATTTCCTCCATGCGTTTCAAATGCGCTTTTTTGGCATTCTTTTTGGCTAACTTTTCTATCCCTTTGGTGATGGACCATGCAGTTTTAGGAATTCCCGCAATCACCGCGTTGATCCCTTCCCCTGCTTGGGGACGCTGTTTTCGTCGTCGTTGTCGTCGTCGTTTCGGAGGCATGATTGACTTGGGGTCCCTTCTCGTCTCTCTTTTTTATGCCTTTTTGAAGTGTAACGTGACAATGGTATGACCATCGCCAAACTTGACCAAGTCGCCTCCCCTACCAATCGTTTCGGCCACTTGAACGTGAACGATTTCCACCACTTCGTTACGAAGAGCCATGTATTGAATGTGCAACGGTTCAAAGTACAGGGTGCCACGTCCTTGTCGCTTGTACTGGATTTCACGCAACAAATCGGTCACGCGATTGCCCACCACCGTACTGCCGGCGATGTCCGAGTACACGTGCAACGATCGCGTGGGTTCCCCCACCACCGCCCGAAACGCCATATTCAAGTTGGTGAAACGCCAATGACAACTCATACTCAATTGTAAATAATCCGGTAAAATCGCACGCACCGTCCAAAAGACCGGGTTGCTCTGATCGTCGTTCACATCGTTCCAATCGTTGCCAGGCGGTTCTTTCATGTTGGGGATTTGATCCCCCAGGAATTCTTGCTGTAAGTTCGGGCCCAACACATATCCACTACCAATTTTACGTAACCATCCCATCTTGAGCGCTAACTTGGTGTAGATGGTAAGGACTGGTGTTTTGTTGCCACAATGGCAGACATTCGTGTTGTCGATGAGCAGATCCTCGCCTTCCCACTTGAACTTGACGTAGGTGTGTTTGCCTTGATCGTTGGTAAACCGACCTCCTTGAATCGCCGTTTCGTGGCGTCGTTGTTCCAAATGGGCAATCGTGGCTTTCATGAAACTCACGCCATCCACCACCCAATCCAAATCTTGGACGTCTTGGATGAGGGCTTGCGTCGTGCCTATGCGCGCGGCCATGGTGCCATCGGTTTTACCCGGGGCGGGATAGGTGATCTCCCACGACGTCGCTAGGATGTACCCATCTTTCTTCACTAACTCGTACAAATTGACGCGGGTATCCGGTAAGGAAATAGCACTCAACCCCACTTGCCATCCACCCCCCGTGAGTTGTAACGGTTGAGGTAAACGAATCTTGAACGAATTGGCTTGGTTGTTGGGAAATTCACGTCGGTTGGCATGACTGGGTAACGTCACGTAGAACGACATCTTTGTCTTCTTCACACCACCACCTCCCTTTTAAAGTGGAGGGTCAGGAGGGTACGTCCTTCGCCAAATTGGACGAGATCCCCATTGGTTTCGGCCATCTGGGTTTCCACGATTTCCACCACTTCATTGCGTACGGGGACATATTGAATATGGCGAGGTTCAAAGTGGGTGGTGTTTTGAGGATGGTACTTGATTTCTCGTAAGAGATCGGTGATGCGACCTCCTACCATGCTGCTGGTCCCTACATTGCAATACACGTGCAAAGGACGCGTCGGAGCAAATTCCGACGAGGGACGAAAGGTCGCGTTCAAATTGACAAACCGCCAAGGACACGATAGACTCAATTTCAGATAATCCCCCTCCACTTTCCAAAAGGTGGGGTTGTTGCTGGTATCGCGGATATCCGTCGGGTTCGGAATGGTGGACATGCCATCCAATTCTGGTAAGAGATTCGGACCCAATCGATAGGTCCCGGGAGACACTTCTTCGATCCATCCCATTTTCAGGGCTAAGGTTCTGCCCCATGACACGCGCGCCACATGGGTTTTGTAATCTACTGGCTTGGTATTCAACAACAAATCCCCTTCCGAGCTCCATTCAAAGGTCGGGTACATTTTGACACCATCGGGTCCCACCCATTTGTCTTTGGGTTTGATTCGTTTCGCACGTTCTTGCTGGTAACGGTAGATCAATTGGTGAAAAAATTGACCTCCCGTCAACGAGGTCATCTCCTTTCTCATGTCTTGAGCCTTCACGGTCCATTCCTGCTCTTCATACCACCAGGCATCCTGTCCCCAATCGTCTATTTTGAAGTCGTGTTCGTGCCATCGTACGTACAACAAAGGATGGGAATCGCCCACGCCTCCTTCTTCCGCTACCACGGGAATGGTGGGTAAGGATAAACTCGCCATACCCACCATCCATCCGCGTCCCACAAATCGAATGGGTTTCGGCAACCGGTTTCTGAAATGATGACTCTTGTTCCCAGGAAACTCTTTGGTACTCGCATGACTCATCAACGTCACGTAAAACGACGAGTTGGGCACCCACGTCATTTTTTTTTAGTCGCGTCGTCGTCTTTTGGATGGCTTGGGTGGACTTGTCTTTTTCCTCTTGGGTGGCTGGAGAGAGGTCACGTCACCACGAGCAATCCAACTATTGTACTTGTCGGGCCACCCTTTCCACTTGACCAACCATCGATCTTTTTGACGCTTAAGTACCTTTTCGATGCGAAACACGTCGGACACGTGGACTTTTTGTAAATCCTCTTGATAAAACGTGCCTTGGACGGGGGTGTCATCCCATTCGTGAATCTTATAGGTGGGCACGGGGCCCGGGATCACACGATGCACCACAAACACTTCTTCGGTCCAACCAGGTAAATAACCTTTTTCAAACGTCCGATGAATCTTGTTGAGACGCACCCGATCGCCTACTTTGAATTGAGGTTTTTTCTGGCTTTTCAACCGTTGGCCGTACAATCGTTTCCACACGGCTTCTTCGTTGTCCCACGTCACGTCTTGAGGGGCCATGCCAATACTTCGATGACGCGTGGCATTGTACCCTTGCACCAACTCGGGTAACACATCGTCAAAGCGTAAGGTGTTGGCCGCGGTAAAATACCGGTACAACCGTTCTTTCAAGGTGCGGTTAAATCGTTCCACCACACTGGCCTTCGCATCGCCTTCGGTGGAAAAATGATGAATCCCTTGCTCGTCGAGCCATCGTTGAAACGTCCGATTATAAAATTCTTTCCCCCGATCCGTTTGCAATCGATTGGGGTGTCGTCGTCCTTTCAAAATCTTCTCAAAGGCTTTCACGAGGGCCACCCCCGTTTTGTCTTTCAAGGGTTGCACCCACGCGTATTTCGACAAGACATCCACGACCGTCAACAAGTAGCGTAGGCCCCGATTATATTTGGCCAAGGGTTGCACTTCGACTAAATCCGCGACCCATTGATCGTCCAACCCTCCCACGATCACGGGGACGGTGGGAAAACGACGACGTCGTGGTTTATGTAACGTGTAGGCCAAATCCCGTTCCAAGACCCGTTGGGCTTTTTTCAAAGGGAGACGATGGGCTTTGGCAAACCGTTGCACGCCTCCTAAACTCCCCGGGGCACGAGGATCGTGGTAACGGCTCAACCATGATGGGGTGTGTTTCTTTCGAGGGGCCATACGTTCTGGCATTCATCCCATAAGGTCGGTATGGAAGGGATGGTGTGGGGATGCGCCTTTTGAATGATTCGATACCATCGCCACGCGTCCGGATGTGCTTTTAACCATAAGACAAACACCACCCATCGATACAGGTTACGATCCACGTGGGTTTCTTCAAAGACGTGGAGAGGGTGCGCGTCCTCGGGACATGGAGGAATAGGGATCTTGGCCCCGGGTTGGTGATCATATAACACTTGGCACAGGGATTGATGGCATTGCCATTGCCCCAAGGACCAGACAGACTCCCACGCATAACACACAGCAGACTCCATGGACTAAATAAAAAATTTTTATTCGTTCTCTCGTTTAAAAGAGACCGTCATACACGACCGTCTCGAGGCTTTTCTGCCAGTTCTCGACACTGTCACTGTACTTGGGAGGTGGTGGAGCCGGGGCGACCATCATTTCTTGACGATTCTTGAGCTCTTGAATTTCTCGCAACAATTGTTTCTCATAGTCTGTCAGGGGGCGATCCTCTTTCCTTCGAGGGGGCGGACCAGGAATGTCCACGCCGCGCTTGGGATACCCTTGAGCATCACGGCTGGGTATTTCAGCTTGTTGATCGGCTTTCTTGGGCGGGTTGTCATGAAACCAACTCCAGTACTTGGGACCCAAGGGTTGATCGGCCCACCGGAAGAAGCCACACTGTTTCTTGGAACAATTCAGAAACAAGCGATCGGGGTTCTGGGTCGAATGGCTTTGTTGCAGCGTGGCGGGTTCCCGGCAAAAGCACTGCAAACAAGTCCACATGTCCAACACTTCTGCATGAGGTTGACTATAGACGGCTTTCATATACTCCAGGGCTTGATCTTGTCCACAAAACAGCAAACACGGTTGCATGGGACATTTCACATACTTCCATCCCTTTTGAGATTCTCGTGCCTCCAAACGCACATCATGGCAAGGGCATACCATCGTGTCTACTGACGTTCTTTCATTGTTGTCAAACATGGTCATCAGGGTGAATTGAGGTGGTGGCTCCACCATGTCATTCAATTCTTTCATCATATCTTCCACCGCCGCTCGGGTATCTTCCACCACTTCGCGTACCACCGGATCACAGGCCACATTCTCTTTCTTTTTCTTCTTCTTCCCCGCAGGAGGGTCGCTTGGCTTTCTCTTCCGTTCGACCGATATCGTGCTCACGATTTTCACCCCTACCACCGAGGCCTTTTTATACCCATGACCCTTACCTGTCATTGGTCAGCTTATCCTGACCTTATAAGGACGTCTCATCGTCCCATTGGTCAGCTTATTCAATCCATATAAGGACCTCTTGTCTTCCCATTGGTCAACTGTCTCTATTTAAGGAGCTCCCTGGGTCCTCCAACTCGTCATTCCAAGTAGATGGACTACTACCAAGATCTCAACCGAGACGACTTTGCTTCCACCGAAGAGTATTTGGCTGAACGGGTCAAACGAGGTCTAGCAGCGGGATTCACGTTCCAACAGTGCCGACAGCACCACGTCATTGATTTCGGCTTGGCCTTAGGGTTGACTCCCACTGAGATTCTAGCTATTATAGGCCCTGACACCGGGTACGTATTTCCCAACGAATGCCACCCAACATCGACATGATTGGAGAACAAGATCTCGGTGCCTTGGAACTCCAGGTGGGTCATGGCCATGTGGTCTACACAGGGGGAGCCAAAGGTACGGATGCACTCGTCGAAGAACAAGCCAAACACTTTGGGATGCAATTAGAAGTCCTCGTCCCCCCGAACCATCCTCGAGCTACCTTCATCACCCCTTCTACGGTGGAAGTCCTGATGCTAGCCAACCCCCATCTTCACCAGGCAGCGGAGAAACTAGGGAAAAAAATGCCCAGTCATTTTTACACCCTGCAATTGCTGCAACGCAATTATCAATTGGCCAAAAAAGCCCATACGATCTATGCCTTTGGCATCTTGGAACCGGATCATAAACGCGTGAAAGGAGGCACTGGTTGGACTGTGCAATTGGCTATGGATCAAGGCAAACCCGTCTACCTGTTTGACATACCCAGTCAATCATGGTACCGCTCGGACCATTACTACCAAGTCAACGAGAATGCCGCCACCCTAGTCACTGGCAGTCAATTTGTCCCTTGGGGCCCCAAAAAGCCGACTCTTCATCAAAGCAGTGCTATCGTGGGATCCCGGGATGTGGACGAGAAAACCCGAGCCGAAATTCAAGCCTTATTCAACCGCACGTTCTGTCTACCCGAGAACATTGATCAATTACGCATGGAACTGGAAGACTTTCATTTGTAATGTTTTTAGTTTTTACTTTTTGAATTGTACATAGTCCTTTTTTAGTTTTTTATTTTTTCAAACTGTAGATAGCTTTTTTCCAATTGTAAATAGACTCGCCCCACCCGCGTGGCAAAGAAGACCAACCACCATTTGTAAAAAAACATCAACTCTTCTTTTTAATTACAAAATAAAAAACTTCACTTACAAAATGTCCTCTGGTTCTTGACTCACAAATAAAAATGTTCAAAGTCTATTTACACAAACAAAACACGTCGTACACGATTGGCTCGTTCCCGTCTTTCCCGTTCTTCCGCTTTCTTCACTTCACGATAAAAATGGCTGATTGTTAACCAATCATTTCCACAGTACACTTCAGACAAATGGGCCGCCATAAAAAAGTCAAGTTCCTCGAACAGTCGCATGCTAATCGGCCAATATTTCTCCTCCCTGGTCGGTATTATACGGCGCTCAATAAAAGGGATGATCCGGTGGGTTAGCGCTCTCTTTAACCTGCGGTACGTCCCTGCTTGAAGGGGTAGCCCATTCTCCGGCTCCACAAAACAGATTAAAAACAATCGAATGAATGCCTCCACGCGTTGTCGTGTAAGGGGGCGCCAGGCCTCTTCTCGCCTTTCGTACATGGCTCTGGTATGACGGTCGATCGCCGTTCGCTCAGGGCCAACACGTCTCCTCAACACCTCCTCTCCACTCACATTGATCTCACTGCCCAGGCAACCCAAGGGCCTTCTAGTTTCGGACATTTCTGCTCTCTTTAATTGACATAAGTCACCAAGGACCGGCTCAAAGCTAAGAGTGACGTCCTGGGGCCTCCCTTGACTTATATACCCCGATCCGCGCAATGCCTCATGGTCTATCTAAGGAGGGGGGGAGGGGGGTCCCCCCACCTCTTCCCCTCCCAAAGCATGATGGGGTCTTTCTCTCATTGGCCCATTCCCTCCCACGTGACCCTTTTGTTTCTCTATAAAAACACCACCTTCCCCATGCCATGTTACAATCCCTGGATGATCCAGTCCAGAAGCCCAACAAGGGATCCTTTCACCTCATGGCTCAATCCAAACCATGTGTGATGTGTAAGAAACCTGTACAAACCATTTTGATCTGCTGCGAACAACCCTGTCATCTAACC
The DNA here is from genome assembly GCA_964017195.1 of Siderastrea radians. Classification (NCBI taxonomy): domain Eukaryota; kingdom Metazoa; phylum Cnidaria; class Anthozoa; order Scleractinia; family Rhizangiidae; genus Siderastrea; species Siderastrea radians. Next base: position 5,249,508 of record OZ024900.1, read on the forward strand.
TGTGCCACCCGGTGGGGAAAAGAAAGTACCGATCCTGACGCTGGTTGCTTTAGATGTGGATACGGAAATAGCATCCCAGTCCTTGAAATCCTCAATGAAGAATGGAAAGAAGACCCCCAATTTGTGAAAGAAGTCAAACGTAACTGGTACGCACATACTTATCGGGGAATCACACATCACCTCCTTCCTCTCTGGTATGGTATCGGTTATGAATTGAAGTGCGGTGAACCCATATGTTTGGGAGGCGTCCAAGGGTTCTGGGGAAAACACCGCAACAGGTATTCCCAATTTACACAAACCCATTTTCTTGGCCACACCCCAAGCGAAGTCATTTCAACGATGAAACAACTGAATCCTTTCCCCACCGACCCGTGTGTCGTCTGTCAGAAAAGTGTCAGCAATCAAATCATATTGACCTGCTGCCAACACCCCTGTCATGTAGCCTGTGCTGACAACTGGAGAAAGAATCCTCATCTAATCACCAAATGTAATTACATCCCACAAGGCCATTCCACCACAGTCATTGAAATCCTCAATTACGATTGGAAAGAAGACCCCCAATTTGTGAAAGAAGTCAAACGTATCTGGAATGGTCATCTGTGGTATGGTATTTGTCATACAGGCACCGGAGCCGTTGAAGGATTCTGGGGAAAAATCTTCAAGTTTCCGGATACAAGCAGCAACACACCCCATTTTCTTGGCCACACCCCAAGCGAAGTCCTTTCACACATGAAGAACATTTTGAGTTCTCAGTAAGGACCCCATGTTTGGACTCACTTGTTGTCAAACAATACGAAGGACCAATAAAAGATGTTCCATGACACTTTGTTGTGATCTTTATTGATTCTCTACACAATCATGTTCGTTGACTTTTTCGGGAAAGTTCAAGGGTAATGATAGTTCTGCCTTGTTTGAATGGAGCCGGCTGTCCATTGGCTGTTTGAATGTCCATGGCAATGCTGTCAAAGATGGTCTTGCCCAGAGGAAAATACATCCGTTGCCTGGTATCAAATTGATGGTCGGTATTGCCAGCATCCAAGGTACGTAACAAACCTTTTTCTTGATTTCCCACAATGCTCGGTGCCGCCAAGTCCGTGTAAATCATCAATGGTTGTTGTCCTTGTTGCGGTTTCACCGTGGGGGTGGTAGAAAAGGGTTGTCGACTCAAATTCGGACCCAAGAACAACTCATAATCAAAGTCGGGGTGGGTAAAGGTGACGGAGACGTGACCAAACGGGGGATATTTGCTGACAGGCCCAATGGCGGGTTCCCATTTATGGCGACCGTTGTAATCCACGATATGTTTCACCAGATAATTCTTTTCTTGGACAATGCGTTCACTTGGCGTTCCATCTTTCACCAATCCCATCAAGCCCGCCAATTTCCATTCCATTTCAAATTGCATGTTGGCCGGTATGAGGACATACAGCGAATCTAATTCAGAGGCCACGCCCGTCTTGGTGATTTTCACATAGGGTTGAGCCAGGTTAAGCGCGGCTAGTTGTTGTCGTTTCGCTTGATCGTCCACGTCCATTTTGGTTATATCCATCATGACTTCCATGCGTTGTTTTTCCATTTCGTACGCGATGGCAATCCAGGCTTCTTTCAACGTGGGGTAATACCCTGGCGGTAAATAAATTTGTTTGGTGACTTTCAGGGGCGCCGTGCCATCCGCCCGTTTTGGCATGTATCTCACATCTGTTTTCATCCAATGTTTTTGACTATCTTCTTGCGTCCAATTCTGCTTGGTTTGATCTTCCAAGGATTGATTAAACCCCGGGTGGGACATATGCACCAACGCCACTTCCCAATCATCTTCCACCAAATAATAGGAACGAGGCAGTCGTGCCGTAAATTTTTGACCCGTGCCTTGTGCTTGATCACTGAGCAGAGTGATGTAAAAACTCATGGTGACTACTCCCTCACTTAGGGTTTACCCCTTTTATATTTGCCCCGCTGCCCAACTTGGACTTGTGCCATATCAAAACCATATCAAACCCATATATGGCCCATATATGGGTCACCCCCATTCCAAAAATTGGACTTTGGACTTTGCGCCCGCGTTTCTCCAGCGGTTTTAACCCACCTTGCGCCCCCGATCCTATTTTCCAACTGCTCAGCGGTTTTCCTTTCCAAAACACGTGACTTCCGGTTGCATGAGCCCACGATCCTTTTTTCCCACTGGTCAGCGGTTTCCCCCTCCTAAAAACACGTGATTTCCGGTTCCGGTCATGACGTCATTCTTACATCAAAACGAGGCTCATCTTCCTATGTGAGCGCACATTACTACTTACGTATTTAAGAAAATGTCAGAAATTGCTTTCGTAGGCCGAAACAGGATGTAAACTGTTATTTCTAGAGCATATTTGTAGTTTCCATATGAAGACAATATTAATCGAATAATTTAAAATGCCGAAGAGGAACCATAATTCCAGGGAGGAGTTGTTTGGTAATCGAAGGGGTTGCTCACCAAGCTACACCCTTTTACTTTTACTCTTTAATAAAGCCAACAAGCTACATGAAATAACTTAAAAACTCAAGGCTCGCTTTGTTGATCTGGCTCCAGTTGTACTAGTAATGCCGGATAACTTTATCCAGCGCATAACGTCATCCAGCCTAAATTTTTTAAACTTCTTTGGAGAAGCGGGCCAAGCTACAACCGCAAATGGCAATCCGGCTATAGAATTCGGGGACTACATAATTATCGATACCTGTCCTACTCGTAGGTTCGAAAGTGGAGAAATTTTGCAGAAATGGCTTATGGAGATGGCAGCATCAATTATTTACACTCCATCACTTTCGCCTGAGTTCAACGCAGCAGAGTTTGTCTTGCACAACCGGAGCCTGCTGTCTCTATTGATCTGTTGTGTCTGTCTTTCTTTTTTCTCTCGTTTTTGTTCTGTTTGTGCTATTTTATTTGATTTGTTTCCATCCTGCCTTTAGAACGTTGTTGACTTCGAATCCTACTGCGGCATGGTTTTAGGTCCCAGACGCACGAAAAGGAGGGCTATCTTTTGACCCTTTGAAGTGGGTCGCCTTCCTTCCATGTAAACAGAGCCTTAGTGAGTGGATTTCTGTCTCCACTTGATTGACTAGTACCTTCTCCCAGTATTGTTATATACTGACAGAATAGGTGTTTTTTCAAGAATTACCACTTGCATGTACCTCATCTTAATTTTTTTTTCATTTATCGGCTCAGACTGATTTTCAATTCTTTGTTATTACTACGTTTAAGATATACTACCGAATGAAACTTAAGGCTTAGCATACAGTATCATTTCAAATAGGTTTGAAAACCTTGTGGTGGAATGTGGAGGGCCACATGATTTCAGTGTTTGCGATCTCAACAAATATTAAACGAATTGAGGTTGATAAGAACTGAAGTCATTCATGATAGGTGTCGCGAGTTTATATGTTAATTTGGCCCGTTATCCCAAAAGGAATACAATAGAGAAACCTTTTTAAGGAGGTTAATTTCAACTTGCAAGTGCCTGAGTCTGAGGACTAGTGATGTCCGAAAATGAAAAACATTTTTTAAGGAGAGAAATTGGAGCGGAATCGAAGCGTACCTAAAAGAATTGAGTTCAAAGGGTTTATGTACGTATTTCATCGTGCGTTATAACTACCGTCTTAGCAAGTTCAGCGTTTCCTAGTATAGAATTTCATTTTCGTGTAAAATTAAAAAAGAACTCAGTTTCACAACAAGTAATTACCATTGAAATTGTTTGCGCAGTTGTATTGCTTAAAGAAGAAAAAAATTTCGATATCGATATCGAAATAGCCCACCGGCTAAAAACCATCAACGCAGATGTAAAAGGCTCCCTATTTTAAGATCATAGCAAAGCTTGTAAATCTGAACGCCAAAGCTTATATTAAGTGCACGATTTTGTAGAGGGTAGCGTTGATTCGTTGTTACGAAAACAAGAAATTGGGAAGGTTTGCACACTCAATATCCATAAGAATTTTAATTCGAAGTTGCAGGAAAAATACCTAACCGCACAAGCTATATCAAAATCATCGATTCAATCTTAACTCTACGCATGTGAAATATGACTGCCACTTAAATAGTATGCTTTGTTATTTTGTTTCTGTCCAAGCTGAGTTTCAAAATTTACAAGAAAAAAGGATATTTTTGTCCTTCAACCCAGTCATTCAGAGTCTTCCAATCGTTTTTTTTTATTTTTTGAGTCGTCGTTCTTTGAGCAAGGCCTTGAATTCGTGTTTAATTATGCAATATTTTTGCGTACAACGGAACGGTCCGTAACAGTGTTTGGTAATAAGAATCAGAAGTTTTCCTATATAAATCATGTATACCAGTTTACCTTACTACAGTCCATGGCCACGCAAGTAACACTCAGTGGAAAAAGTTGCCTTCACGTGGCTTGGGAGATTGCAGTTTACACGCAGTCAGAAATGTGGCCTTCACAATGCACGATCGATGGTCGATGTGGTAATTTTCAGTGCTGACGATACCATAGTAAAAAATTATTCAGTGGATAAGGACGATACTGTCCTGATGCCGATTATTTTTCAGTTGCCGAATTGACACGATAACAAATATAAGGACGTGTTTTCACTCGATTGGGACGATATTTTACCACAATTTACAAACAGGGAAGCTCTGCCATTAAAGATCCTAAAATCACACATACGGCTAGAATAAATCGACATGGTGAACAGGAAAAAAAAAGAAAAACAAAAGTATTGAGCGATTTGTAATGACCCCTGTAATGGCTCCATGCAACGAGTCTACCAAACAAATTTAAATGTTGGGGACGCACTCACCGTAACGCTTCTCAAGTTAGTTGAAAATCTGAACCGTATTTTCATCCTATGCCCCGTGGACGCAGGCGAGAGGGAGATATGAATGAATTTCTCAATTGCATTATAACAAATAATAGTTGACACTACAGCTCCCCCCGCTGTTAAGAGGTTTTGTGATCGTATTTATTGATTCTGAAGGTTTCCTTTTCCTTGATTTACTTAGAAACACTTTTGTGTGGTATTTATTTTTCTGTAGTATAATTTTTGTTTTAGATTGTTTCTGCAGAAGCAGGCCAAGTTGAGATTAGAACTCAGTCCAGTGCTAAGAGGTTTCATGAACTTACGGAATCGCGCCAATTGGAACACGTCGATCACTAATGCAAATGAGCTCTGTTTTTTCTGTCAACCGTGGAACTTCTTTGTGCTTGGGCTTGTTGCTTGGGTATTGTTTGGGTGCAAATTAGTCGAACCTATCAATTGAATGAGGGACAATAAAGGAACAATAAGCAGCAGGAGAATAAAGGTGAAGCTAATAGCGCGAGTCGCGTGCCTCAAACGATTTGTCCGTCCTATATTGCTCAAGTAAAACTTTTCTTCTTCGATAATCTAAGTTCTTTATTAGAACAAACATTGTAGTGGAAAGTTTGTAGGGAAATTGTACTAAAATGCGGGAAAGCAACTTCCGGCGACATGGAAATAATTTCCTTCTACGCAATGTAAACAAAGAACCACGAACGTGACTTTTGATACAAAATGTGCTTTCTCTGACGCATTTCTTACATTACAAGCGAAATTTTCCACAGAGACAATTAACCACATGAATTGAATTCGAAATCAATCAAGTAAAATCGCAAAAGCGGCTACTTTTGTTAAGGTGCTGAGATTTCCTAGTCGCCCAAAATACCTTGCAATGTCTGAAAAGTTTTAAATAATGAGGTCGCAGCTCGACTTGCAACTGAAAAAAAGACCTAGAAATTTCACAAAAAATCCACTGTTTCAGTGACCTTTTTCTGAAGGCAAGTTCTAGTGTTGTTGTGTTCATTCCAGAGCATTTCCACTTTTGGAAATGTACGAAACAACAGCGTGACGTCACAACATGGCGGCTTCAAAATATCACCGAGTCGATTCAACTGAAAGTTTTAATTTGCATTTTTTTCGAGCCTTCCCAGCCTGCTTTGCTCGTCTGTTAGTAACACAACGACAAAGACAGCATTGAAGAAGTGTTGTGGACGATACAATGGAAAATGGCGGCGAAATGGTAGGTAGGTAGGTAGGTAGGTACTTTATTAAAATACTTTGCAGCTCATAGAGCTGAATTGCGTATTCTACATTCTATGAAATGTGCACTCAGGTAAGGTTTTACTTTCAATACACAGGTCAATTTTGCTTGTTTTCTCGAGCGTTTGTCCACCTTCATTTTACTATATCTCTCGTGAAAATTTTTTAGGCTTTGAAAAAATTCAGAGACATTCTATAGGTATTCTAGTTGGTTAGTGCGAAGTATCGCAATGGGCCGCGCTTTGTTTTGAGAATCAATTTGTGCGACCAAATGCTAGACTGCTCTGAACTTATCTATTTGGGCGTCTTTTCCTTCGTTTCAGGATGCATATCAGTGATCGTTGCAGGATATGTGCTGGACTGGTACCAGTATAACTATATTGATAAGAGAAGATGAGGTTTGAGTCGAAGTCCGAGGCTCTATGGAACGTCTATATCGGAAAAGACTCGACCGAAATCCAACCAGTCTAGATTTGCTAGCGACATGAAAAAACATATGAATCTTCTAGAGGGGCTTATTGACACATGTTCGACTAAAGCAGCGTTCAGCCCTTTGTCTGACAGGTTTCATAGGTCTAAAGAAGCTACATGCAACTTCAATTTCGATCAATTTCTTGACTAAAGGGTTGTATGGATCAAATTCCGTGATGCGAAACACACCATCTTGCAACAGTAACACGATAAGCTTGGCCCGGCATTTCAAACAATAATTTGCGATACATATAATATTTTAAATTTGTTCAAGACAGGCTGAAAAGCCTATCAAGGTCCTTATTGAGCTAAACGCTGCCAAGAACGGCATTACAAACTACGTTGAGTCGCTCAGCAGACACAAGTGAAACAATCACACCAAGGCCGCAGGAATCCAGAAACTGATCCGATATGACCTTGATATGACCTTCAGTGTTATGCTATATTTTGTGCTTTTATCTACCATCGGTTGAGGAAAAATCAATGCAACTGTTTAAGACTGAGAAGTGAGCTGCTAAATATGGATCTGTAAAGCTGATCACGAGTTAATAAAAAGATATAAGCTTGCTCTTTTTTACCTGTGTTAATTCATATGGCGGCAAATGTATCCTAATAGTTGTATCATTGCGCGACCACTGGAAGCGAACTGAAATTCAAGCGCTATTCGCAATTCATTCCTGGCTAAAGAATACCGAGTCCATGGTTCTCTTTTTGCAAGCAACTTATCCAGGCCAGCAATTAACGTAAATAGATTTGTCTTCGCATAAAATATAAGTTCCTTTTATTCATGTGAAACAGACGACCCAATCTGTTATGAACCACAGCCCTCGGCGCGACCTGAGTAAGCTTAAAAATACAAGCGCTTGACAAGCGCTCATCGCAACTTATTGCAGGGTAAAAGATTTTTAAACCATGTTTCTACAAACAGTTAATCCCAGGCAGTAATACACGCAAATATTGACTGTAGATATTGCCGGATTGTTCCATTCAAATCTGAGAGCTTCATCAACTATCATGAAATCTAATGAAAACAGGCCTCCCATCAGGTGACTCCAAAGTTGCGCTCTGATTGGATAACTGTTATTTTGGTCCGCCGGTCAAAACATTTCCAAAAGTGGAAATGCTCTGGACTGGTGTTTCCACGCGATGTAATGCACTCTTGTGACGCAATATTTCTCGCGAGTTAAATACCTAACTGATGTCTGATGTCTAAGCAATGCTTGCTTGTTTGTAGACCAAGGCTTTCAGTCCCCCAGAGCGATCTGTGTCGACAAATCGTTTCCAAATGATTTCTGTATATTAAATGCGTGTCTGACAAATAGTCTTACGCAGCGTCTCTGGATCCAAAATTTCTTAGGTCGAACTCGAACTTTTCCTTCTCGTGGCCTGACATTTACGTTGGCTTTCTACGGGAATAAAATGAGGCAAACGAAAATAATTAAAAACTACAGTTTCTCTTTGGCCTTCAAGACAGCTGCTCTTCGGGATTTTACATATAACTTATTTCCTCGAATAAGCGCCCACGCTCTAATAAGCGCCCTCCCCAGAATAAGCCCCCACCCCCTTGGCCATAATATCAAACAAGCGCCCCCCTCGAATAAGCGCCCCCCCTCCCCTTGCCTCCCCTCTCACTTTCTTAAATAGTAGGGATACAAGGAAACCTGTTTATATTGCCGCTCTATTTACGACTTTTTAAGCTTCAACTACAGCGGCATCAGCACAGGAGAATAGTTTCTTTTCCGTTAAGTCACTTCCTTTCTTTTTTGCCAAGAGAATTATATGCGCTACCTGTTCTTTTAATTTTTGTCCTATTGCCGGCCGCGCTCTTGGTAAATGCCATAAACTTCCCAGGAATAACTAGACCAATCTCTAGTCTTCTAGGACCAGTAATTTCTACGATAATAAAGTTATTGGGATGCGTTTGAAACAAGCCGTTGATAATGAATGATAGCTCAATCGGAATGTGACCAATGAAGCTTTTAACTGTCAGCGCCATGAACATGCTTCACTTTGTAAGTTCCAATTGCAATGTAGGGGATGATTTAGCCAAAATAAAGTTACAGTTCGTTGAAAGGAAAAATTAATAAGCGCCCCCCTCAATTAAGCGCCCTCCTTCCAATAAGCGCCCCTCTTTTTAGCTGAAATTTTAAATAAGCGCCCGGGCGCTCATTCGAGAAAATACGGTACTGAAAACATGTGCGGTAAGGAAGCGCTCGCAGTATGACTGACGGAAAAACAACCCACAACATGACCCATGTATGTTTACTGATGCTACGTCATCATTACCCATTTATTCCGTTCGGGCGTTTAGTGTGAAACGTCATCATTACCCACTTATTCCGTGCGTGCCCTGTTCTGGCAAATCGAGATTTGATCTGGTATATATACTGTATATTTTAATGTATATTTTAACTTTAAGTACTTTACTTGCCTTTACTTTATATACACGCGAGCTATAAGGATGCCTCCTCGGGATTTTGCCTCTAGGCAAAATCCCTGAGGGGGTAATAAACTTGAACGTGGTCGTGAGGAAGTTTGGGCTGGACACTGCAAACTAGCCCTAAATTGAGTTGAATCCACGTTCGGCTGTGTTGCAATAAATTGGGTTTATAAAACACATCTTGTTAATGGATTTTTGCATTTTTAATGCTGTGTATTTTGCAACTTTCTTTTACCGCAGTTTGTACCCGTATTTGTTTTTCTTTTATACACCTATGTAAAAAATTTTCCTCGGTCACTTGGCTCCATTGGTTCATATATAATAAAAGACAACTTTAGCCAAAGACCGATGACTGAGTAAAACTTTTGGCCCATGGTCTTTTGCAACTCCGTTTCTGCAAAGAAATATCTTAATTCTTGTCTAAAACCACTGTCAGAGCAACGAAGTCTCGTTCCTTACTGAAATTATACCAGTTGATTCCAGTTCCTAAACGCCTACATACATAAATGCATAATGTGGATGATTAATTTACAATATGGACCCGGCTTTTAAATTGACCACAACATTATCGATAGAATGTGACGTTCAATGTTGCTAAGGTAATTTGTCACTTCTGCGCTAATATCACGTTGCAAGACAATAGTTAGCGTTGTGTTGTCCACTTGTTAGCATTCACTTTACCGAAAAAATTTGTTTCGTGAAAGTGACAAGAAATAGTACTCCGGCTTTTTTACAAATCAAAAAAAAAAAAAAAAAGAGAAAGAAAGAAAGTGCCTAATACAAATCTGTTTAGTTCCCTCCCCTATTGAAAATATTGCGATACGTGACCATTTTCAATCAAGATGAAATATCGAAAACTGATAAAATCGCGTTGTCGATAATTTTTAAAGGCTCATTAATTTTATTAGTATGCAGGCATTTTTAGAAACACTGAACTTGCTTTAGAGCCCTTTTCACAGTTACTTTTTCTAAGTTGCATTTCAATGTTTTTGAACGTGGATGTGAGGCAATTTTACGTTGTTTCCCCAAAATTGCCTCACATCCACGTTACGTGCATATCGTGTTATTGGAAGCACACTACGCTACTGTCAGATAAAAAATTATAAAAATATGAATAAAATAGCACGATTGTCAACACGCAAAGTAAGTATTTTTGACGAACAGAAAATGGTCGATTAGCAAGGCATTCGGTTGTTATCTGAGGTCAACTGGGTATTGTAGTGTAACAAATAGACAGCACCGATGCGTGCTGTCTGGCTCATGACAGGGGTGCGGCTCCCTTTCAGACTGTCCTAAAGTCTCGTCTGTTTTGAGACGAGATAAAAGAAGATAGCACATGTCCTTGCAAAGATTATTTCGAAAATTGTGGTATAACGGTTTTATCGAAGTTTAATTTTTCGTCAAGTTTCTTGTCAAGAAATGTGGCTCACACTCGATTTCAGTAGTGTGACAGTTCCAGATTTTCCCGTCATGAATTTACCTCGGGAAAGTTTGTATGAATTTGCTTTCCCCTCGGGGATACTTCCTTATATAAACTAGATAGTCATTTGCGGCCAAAAGGTTATGGTTTTCGAGCTGTCTTAGTCTGAAATAGGATATAGATTTTGACCATTTTGGTTTGAAATAGGGTAAGGTTTGTGCAATATGGTCTGGAATTGTGTATGGTTTTTAGAAGAGGCTACGTTTCTGTTATTATCTTCTATTGAGAAGTGTGTTTTCAGTACTAAAAATCGGAAAACTGAAGCACTCCTCAAATGTCCACAGAAGCCGTAGCAGTTCCCGGGCAGGTCTGGAATAGGGTATCAAATTTTGTGGGTCAGGTGTGATATAGGGTAGGGAAAATCACATTTTTTGGTCTGAAATAGGGTAAGGTTTTAAGGAGTGGGCCTCACACCCCTACCCAAAATTTGGGGGAGTACCTCCTAGATTAGCCCTACGGTAGGGAAACCCAGGTAAAAGTTTGTAGTGTGACCACGGCTACTGTTCAATTTGTAGGGTCGGACTTTAAATCCTTATAATTTGATTTGGCGATTTTTTCCTATAAACGACTTAGCGACAACTCATTTTAGCGATCAGAGCTAACTTGTAACAAAACGAATATGAAACGTTAATGTTCCACAGTTCGATAATTGCAACACTCGGCAAGCTCTTTTTAATATTCTCTGTTTTTAGGGTAGTGAATGTACATGTTTGAAATCAAATGTTGCAGAGTTTCTAATGATTGCAGCGTTCATGATAGTTTGTACTCAGTTGTAAGTTGGTTAAGGTTTCAAGTTTTCAGGATTGAGGTATTTTTCAGATCCTAGTAAAAAGAAAGAAAAATATTCTTGAACATCCAGAACAAATGAACGGAAAGTTCTCCAGGGCTTTCGGGATTTATGCAATTCCCTTTTTCAATGATGGAATTAGTCCCGAAAGCTCTGAAGAAATTTCCGTTTGTTTTTTTTTGTTTTGTTGGTTAAGGTTTCCAGCTTTAAGGAGAGGGAAAGTCGCAATGACAGGTAGTGCAGTGACTGAAATCACGTTTCGTACACAAAGGACACAAAGTGACTAAGGAACATGTAAAGTCAGCCGTAGGCTGGGAGAAGTCCTTTTCCTCCCCTAACTTTTTAGCGCGAGAAGATGGAAGCGTAAGCGGCGAGAGGCACAGCCGCGAACAGAGTAGCGTAGGTGCAGGAGGAGGACTTGCTCTTCGTTTTTACAGTTAATTTACATAATTTATACATTTTTCGCTCGGAAAGTGTAGGCAGACGTCTCCTTGCCATTCATGACTGGTGTCCTCATATGAACCGGAATTTTTTTGTTGATGCATGCGGCTGCGACTTGTCCTAGCCTGCAGGGAGACAACGCGAATTTGTTTCATGCGGTGGGTACGTTGTCAGCGTTGTTACAGGACCCAACTTAATGGTCGGCTCTTAAATTATGAATACAATTGTTCTACAAAGCATTTTAAAGCACCCTGACTGTTTTGGCTCTTTCTTTGTCACAAGCTTACCTTTTAGTTCTTAAATTTTCTCCTTTCTCATTCTAGCCATTTATTGGTGTGAAACAGGGCGTAGTAGCCTGCCACAGTACCGGTTTTTATAAAATAAGTTGCCGAAAAACAAAGGTTTCTTAACATTTTGTTGGGCGAAGAAAAAGGATAAATTAACCGATTATTCTGTCCGCTAAGTGGACGATTTTGCTCGAAAGGCTGCTCAAAAAAAGTTATTCTGCTAGATTCTGTGCGAAGAAAATCTCCTGGATAAACGAAAAGTTGTAAACAACTGATTACACGTTTGTTCCATTTGTTCCATGTGCCATGCGCGGCATTTTCTATTTTCTTTTCTGTGGTCCTTAAGCCCTAGACTCAGAACATGAAGAAGCTAATCAGAGTTAAGTGACAAGATCTAAGAAGCCTTGCTTATTCAGTGGGGAAAATCCATTTTAAACAAACAGCTGTCATGCAAATTCAACTCTTTTACTTTAATATCATTCCTTGCTCTGTTAATTAATTTTTTTAAAGTTAGTTACACACTTTCTAAATATTTTTAATTTTATTACTACGCGCCTATTTTATGAATTCAAATCCTATGTAAGCTTACTCGCAACTGACGACGATCGTAGCAAGATCGAAACATGTCTTGTTTAAAAATCAAAAGTGTTGTCCTTTCTCTTAAAATTCTTATAAGTCTGCATCTTTCAAGACTTAATTAGTATAGCGATATTTCAATAATAATTTTATAATATAATAATCATACTTTATAATGCTTTTTAATAATACTCTATTCATAAAGCACTATTTCTATGATAATTCTATAATAACCTAATAGATTAGACCCTCGGTTAACTTTTAATCATTAAATAATTCGTTTTAAGACTACGGGCGAAGGTAAGGAAAGACGCGAAGTTGCAGTCTAGCTGTTGTTCGTGGTATAACATTATATTACAAGTTACATAACTATGCTGATAATGACGATGACTATGCTATAGTTGTTAAATACGGGGAAAATGTTTCTTTGTAATTCAAGGTGAAGTTTAAGGAATCGAGATAATTAGAGCCCAAAGTCTTTCAAAGTAGTGCCCTTCCTCGGGGTTTGGATGGTCATCCACGAATGAAATAGCTTTTCGATAAAATTCAATTGGATGCCTCTTAATCATGTCGCGAGTTGCTGCAAAACATCCCCTTGGGCAGAAAGGGAAGTCACTCGGGTGTGGAAAGCCAAACAGTTCCTCAAAAAATTCACCCAAAGTCAAATTAGCACGACGAATTTTACCACTGTTTAGCATTTTGCGCCACTTCCCATAGTGGCGAATTCGGCCCCATTTACTGCGTCGTTTCCTAACTTTACAGGTAACATTCTTTTTTACACTGTAAACGTAATCCATGGGATTTCTGAAGCATAAATTGCGAGCCACTTCTCGACCGTCTCCTTGAAGAAAAACAGTGATTTCAGGCAGCTTGTGATAGTTGTTTATGATGTGATACAGGTAAGAGTGACTTTCCCGCCCAACATTAGGCATCTTCTCCCAGGCATTCAATGGCAATAATGTTGGTGGTTGTAGATCCGTCCCCTTATGATAAACACGAGTGTGATTGGCTATTGGAGACAGCCAGTCAAGATTTTCGTTGTAATGAGCAATCACGAATTCGTAGTCCTTCAATCGTTCATTGAAAAACCGGCCAGTGTTTCTCCTAGAATTAACAAGATTTGGGTTAGGGTAGGTGTCCTCTGGGATACCTCGTAACAGCTTGTCGATGACTTCAACACCCTGCATGAACGAGTGGTCTTGATTTGCAACCTCATACCGCCAGCCTCCAAACCGACCGCGAGAGTAGATACCTTTGGATTCTAACCAAGGTTGGACTTTATCAAGAATTGTTTCTCTGTTGATAGAAGGAACTGGATAGCCATGGTCTAGACGACGGTAGTATTTTGAAAGGACCATTTCTGTTGTGATGAATCCGTAAGTAATCAAAGCTTGAATGGTAGTGTCAATCAAATGGTGTTTTGTCCAACGCTCCGGATTGGAGTTACTTTTAGGTTCTGCTGCCTCACACATCAGAGACCACTGATTACCAGGCATTGGAACATGATCGTCTGAGTAACTGGAGAAAACCGTTATTCGATAGAAAGGTGAATCCGAATCAGGAAAGTATATCCAGGACTTGTTTGAGAGCATTTCAGGAGGTTGACCTTTCAGTCCAATACCTATGACGTGAGTGTGTGAATAGACCAGCTGGGAAGTCAGTTTTTTCATTTCTTCTAAAGACCTATCCCTTCCCCTTATCATGTTGACAAATACGTCGAGTGGAACTGTTGAGATTAGATTGTCAAACTTGATCTTCTCCAGTGCTTTAAACCAGCCACTCCTCTCTACTAGTACAGAGTTTGTGTCCACGTTGATGCTTTTGACTTTATGATGAAAATGAAACCACTCGCGAGGAACAAGATCAGCAACTGCTTGCCATATGCCACCAGTTCCTTTGTACCGTGGGAATCGGAAAACATTGTTTGGTCCCCAGGCGGAATCTTTTGCAGAAGCTCCATTGTCATACTCTGCAATTTTACGTTTGATCTTTTCAATTTGTGGAACAGCAACTCGCTCACCAACCCAGACAGAGTTCATTTCAGTAGGATCTATGGTCCAGACTTTTCTATTATACTTCCTCATGAAAACTTCGCAAAGACCGGCACCAAAGTTACGAAGAAGCCACTGGTCAAAGTTGGCAGGTTTCTCCTTTATCGGATTAGCAGCAATTTCCTCCAGACCTGATAAGCTCTTCTGTTGGTCCACTTTGTCCATCACCTCGATGTTATTCTGCACCGGGTATGGAATAAATCTTCGTTTGCCATCAGATCCCTTCATGAAGGCATAAGCAGCCCTCTTTCTCACATTCCAGTCTTTTATCGCCCTGTCCAGCACCCGATCGAAATACTGGTAATGAGAGAAGACCACATGACCTCCCATGTCCCAAAGGAAACCTTGATCATCTCTTTCGGACGCAGCGAGTCCTCCGGGTTTTCCACTTTGTTCAAAGATAGTAACTGATATGTTCGTAAACTCTTTGCTAAGTTCATAAAGTCGATAAGCGGCGCCCAGAGTTGTTGGACCGGCACCGATGATAATGACGTTATGTTTGTTGTTATTGTAAGTTCCTGAATCATCAACACCTGTAAGAGAAGTTTGTTAGTGCATCAAACCTTTACCTCCGAAGAGTCTTGACAACTACCGTATTCCCCCTTCTAAATTTGTGAAGTCCCTGAGACTTATTAAAGGGGGACTTTTAGAATAACTTGAAATAGCTCAGATACATTCAGTGATCAAAGGAAACCCAAAATTAATGTTTTAGTTTTGTTTGATTTTATCCTGCTTGTTTACTGAAACTGTAAATAAGTATCTTTTGTGAAAGAAATGGATTAAACGTAAAAAACATTCTTTTTTGAGGCGTAAGTAAAAAGGGGGTACTCTTATGGACATTTTACCCAACTACGATGTATTCTTGGAAATGACTTGTGCCCACACGTTATTACAGAATGGATACTCACTTCTCCACAAGCTCGATTTTTCTTGACGGTAACTTAACATACTGGGAAAGAAAACGTTCCTTATAATAGCTCTACATGAAAAGGAAAAAGACCTGAAGGATTGCTTTAAACTCCACGGTGCATATAGAAAAAAAAATTGGACAGCTTGAAGGTAAGAAATCCTTGTTCGGGGACACACTTGTTGTTTCAGGGGAGATCTGAGTCTTCTGGTGTTTTTCGTTTGTTTTTTATTCTATTTTTATTTCTTTTTATTCTAGTTTGTTTGCTATTCTTATTTTGCAACTGGGGTATTTTAGCCGAAAATTAGTGTTAGTGTTACCAAGAGTTCTACTTTGAGTTTAATAGTGCTGCTTTCTCATGTAAGTCAGTTTTTGTTTTTCGGCACTACTGTATTGCGGATTGGGTTGTTTAGTGATGGCTAATTTATTGAACAACAGAAAAAATCGCTCGGTCACCGATATTAGTCTTAGCGTTAAGCTCTATACACATTGCAATTAACGGATATCGTGAATTTTAGCGTTTGTAGGGCGAATGATTGTGTTTTCAGTGGCCTGTAGAAAATTATGAGCTATGAAAGACAGTACATCTATATAAAAGATGCCCTTGTTTTATTTCTAAATGTTTGGAACAAAATAATAATTCTTAGATCTGATCGTGAGTGAAAGAAACTCTTAGCGGTCAGCTTCGCCGCTTGCAATAGGCGAGATTTCATAAGGAAACGACTAAGGAAACAGCATTTAGAGCAACTTGATTTGTCCTCATGAAGACCCTAAATAGTATACCGCTAAATTGCTCTCATTTTAATGTGTTCTTTATAAATAAAAACGTGAAGACAGTGCGCAAGGACAAAGCGTAAACAAAAGGCGGACCGCCATGGAAACCGTCTGTTTTTGTTCATTTTCTTAAACATAGGACCTTTCACCACGATTTTCAACAATTACAACGTTAGTTTTTCTTTCATCCCTTGGTGGCATTCTTCACAAAGTTGAAGAAGAGCATTTGTAATCCTGGAGTTCTTCTATTCAACCACTGTTTCAACTGCAAAGTACGGAGTTCCTTTACGCGAGGTCTCTAGTAACTCTGCATCTTGCAGGCAAAAGTCACGGTATAGGCTTCCCGCTACAACTTCCAAAACACAAGTTTTTGTTTGTATTTAATAACTAGGAGTTCAGCCTGAAGTCTATCAATAAGCTTAACTTAAATTCTAAAAGAGAAAAAGACTAAAAATGTCTGGTGACAAGACTCAACGAAAGTCCATTTGAGTGGAAAGCCCGTCATTCCTCCGCACCCGTCCCAAAATGTCACAACACAGTGAACACAATATTGAGAAGGGCATCGAAAGCGGCAATTAACTTAAAAGAAGCGGAAATGGCGTATTCAAGGGACCTATAATGTACTACGTGGCACGATATGTCCATGTCCATGCGTACGATGTCAAGGCATGCTGATATAACTGAGTTTGTGTACATAAAATAACTCTCCATCTTCAGCTCTGTTATGGCGGCGCAGTGAAGAGAAGCACGAACATTACGATTTTTTGTTTCGTTTCTTTTTCAGGTGGCGCGCGTTCAAACCTCTCAACTTCACATTTTGTCTCTCCAATTTTTTCTTTATTCCTTGTTGTTGTTGTTGTTATTGTTCTTGTTGTTGTTTCGGTTTGGTGTAATTTTTACCTACTTGCTTCCCATGACAAATTTCAGACGGTACTCCGTTCTCACATTAACGGAGAAAGATCTGGCTTAACTTTGGGTTATACGTGTTATTCTATTCTTGGGACAAGCTATTGTTTAATGCAATCTTTCTTAGTTAAGTTTTCTTTTGTTTTTCAACAAAGTAGTATATGATCTTGATATATTTAGTTATTTTTGATATATAGTCTCCACCCGCCTCAATCAGCTAAGCTAATTTGCGGATAGAACCACACTCTTGTCATGTTTATAAACAACTCTTGAAAAAATTGGTGAAAACAATGAGCTCTGCACTTTGCTCACGATCACGAGCGCTAGAAAACAGCCAATTCTAGCAAGACTTTTTGCTGTTTTGGGATGACCTGGCAAATT
Organism: Siderastrea radians; assembly: GCA_964017195.1. NCBI lineage: Eukaryota > Metazoa > Cnidaria > Anthozoa > Scleractinia > Rhizangiidae > Siderastrea > Siderastrea radians. Next base: position 5,267,051 of record OZ024900.1, read on the forward strand.
CAAGTTAAGTTAAATTTGCAACGATACCAGGTACATCGGGTTACGAGTGCTTGCTAAGAAAGAAAATTATCATGCATCAGTTATATAAATCCGACTACCACTCATGCCCAAGGGATTTTTTAAACAGCTGGATCGCAGACTGTGAATCGGCTTATTATATAAACTTTCAGCTCTTAGTGTCATGTATAATTATACAATTTCTTTCTTTTTGCAAGGAATCCGCCGTTACGCAAAGCCTTTTATTTCCAAAATCATTTAAATTTTAATTCACAGTCATAGATTTGTAGAAACCTTTTCCCGTACTGCTGTATGATGCAAGAATGCCGTAATCTAAGATCATACTTTGCACATTTATTTAATAACTTTAACTTCTCCATTTTAAATAATCCTTTTCATTTTAAAGTAGTTCTCCCTTTTATTTCTTTATAAAAAATCTTCCTGAAATCACAAACTTTCCACTCTTTGCTCTGTGTGTCTGTAAAAAGTCGATTGATTGTAAGATTGAATTGTGATTAAAGACACCTTGTATAGCATGGGAATTGAGCGTAGAAAACAATAAGACATACTAATGTTAGTCTAAAGGTTTCAGAATTTTATTCCTGCAGCTACCATAACAATCCAATTAAGTTAATCAAACACCTAGAAAGACGAAAGAGACATTATCAGTTTCATCCTTCGTGACTAATAAAGCAAGCAAAATTCGTCTCCTCAGCAGTCCGCATCCTTTTTTCGCTTTATGGTCTACCTTTTAGGCGAATTTTTCTGTGGCTTTAATTTTGACTACCAGCTTCTGCAATCATCTTTCCCTTGTAGACGGACTTATCGGAAGTTTTAACCCTCAAACAACAGATTTTTTTGGCCAGGTTATTTACCTTTGGAAAAGGCGAAAGCTAGCACCGCTACGACAAAAATATAAGCTTATCTGACAAAATCCATGTTTTTCATGCGACCGCTTGACTTCGAGCAAAAAAATTACTAGGTTTCGAAGACAATTGTTTTGCGATAAAAGATGTTTGAAAGAAGAGTCTCTCTAGGAACTGTCTTCAAAGTAAAACCTTATCTGTTTCGTGACAGCCTTATCTCCAAGAAATGAAAACATATACTACAGGCAGACCACCCTCTGTTCGTGTGTTGTGTTTACTGTTGGAAGTTGAGACTAGTACAGACATTTAAGTACTTTTTATCTTTATGGTTCAATAAAGTTTAAAGAAAATATTAAATGAGTCACGAGTGCTGTTTTTTTTTTGCCGTTCCGAGATGTATAAGACGTTGTCTAGCGAGATTACTTTCCGGCCGAAGGCCGGGAAGAGATTTTTGGATGTGCAATGGCTTCATCAATCAGTCCCGTGTTGGCCGACCTCGTAATGGAAGAAATTGAAGAAAAAGCCATCACCACAGCCCTTCATCCTCCCAAATGGTGATTTGTTATGTAGACGAAAGTCATGCGAGCCTTAAAAAGAATTAAGTCGATGAGTTTCACCAACATCTAAACTCAATCAACGCAAACATAAGTTCACTTTAATTTAATTTAATTTAATTTAATTATCAATGACTGTGAAAAGGCGTTGGCTACCAAACCGACCAAACCCACAACAAATGGCTTTGTAGTGCTTCTGTATGTTAGGGTGTCTCAGAAAGAATTGGTCGCTTATTGAAACAACAATAGATACAAGTTTCATACAAGCCACAAACAATCATCAACAGTTTTTTTCCACGACCAAAGCAGCAGGATAAAACTGACCGTCAATCTTCTGGAATAGTGTACAAAATCGGTTGCAGACAGTGCAATTTTGTATACTATGGCCAAACAGAACGATCCCTTAAGACACGAGTTTCCGAGCACAAGAAAAGGCTGTCTCGCTGTTCGATCTCAATAGCGAGCCATGTCCATGAATGTCATCATCACATGGATTTTGACAACGTTAAAGTCGTCGGACATCACCTACATTATAACCAGCACCTTTTTCTAGAAGCTTGGATGTCTGTGAAAGATCCTAACTTTGGGAATGATCACATGGTCATCCCAGAAGTCTATAAATGCTTAGCACGCATTTAAGTTGTAATTTACGCAAAGAAACCATTCTTTGTAGTCACGCGCATACAGCACGCGCAATGTTTCGTTAATTTGAAAATTTTTTTCAATCACGCGTAACAACATCAAGCGATCTTATAACTGATGAAGGCTTAAGAGTTAGCCGAAACTTCTTAGTACCATCAAAAAAGTACGAGTCAGTGACAAACATGAACTTTTCTTCAAATAGTGCCGGAGAAGCCAGAGAAAAATCATAAATGGTCGAAGAGGTCAAATACATCAAGAATATAACGACGTTGTTGATTTCCAATCCTACTGCGCGAAGGTTTCAGGTTCCCGAGACGTTGTTAGCAAGATAAACTATGCACGCAAAGGAGGGCTATTTTTTGAGCCTTCTAGGAGGGTCGCCTTCTTTCCATGTAAACGGAGCCTTATTAAGTAAATTTCTGACTATTCTGTACCAGTGGTGGTTGGACACGGCTCGCAAAGCAGGATGGGACTATCAATCGATTCGAGCTCAGTTGCAACGAACCTTCGTAGTGTGCGGATCTCTAAGAGCAAAAAAATACTTCAACTGCAAGAGTTGGAAAATAACAAAGTTGGAAGTTTCTCCGATTCTTGTGGTCTAATTATTCTTTGTTTACATCTGAATATTTGATGTAACGTTTTAACGGCTGGTTTCATGCGTTGATCGATTGAACGCGTTCACGTGGAGACTTCAATCCCGGGTTTATCAGGAAGTAACTTATATGTGCAAACATCTTACCATGAATAACTTCTTGGGCCATGAAGGACTTATTTCCAATCATCGAAAGTAAAAACACAGTTGCTTGGCTTTCTGAGGTCTTGTAATTGCTACAGTTAAGTTGTGTGAAATCGTAATTTTGACCGATGGATAATCGTTGAGTACGTGTCATGAAAAACATTACGAATGTTCGTTTTATAGCATTAAAAAACTGGACAGTCCTTTAACTTCCAGGGTGTCCAAAAGCTTCTGTTTCTCAAAGATACCATTGATGCAGGATGTTGTAATCCTGAAGGGCTTGTCTGAAATTATACTTTCACAGCTTAGGTAAATTAAACGAGGCTGTATTAAAATATTATTGTTTAAATTGCTAGCTGTCAATATGAATTAATTTGTTTGCTTTTTAATGTAAAAGTAACTGAGGCTGACAAAATTAGTCTGTGATTGAACGAGAATTCCATTTTCTTTTACAGCGGACATGGAAATTTGTCTTTGAAAATTAAACAAAAGTTCTGTTCAGCCTGTATAATGTGTGACAGTTATTATATACAGTGCACCCATATTTTTTTCTCAACTACTTCAGTGAAAGCATTGACTCATTTACCCACAAGGACCTCAAGCAGAAAATAATTTTTCAACCCTTAATACAGGGTTGCTGGCGGCTCTGCACTGATTATCACAGCAAAATTATTGAGGTCATAGACAACCTCTTTAGCCTGGATCCTTTTAGAACTAGTGAACCACATTAGAGCAATACATCCAATGTCATTTCTACAAATCTGTCAATTCTTTCAATGTTGAAACGTCAATGGCGAATCCAAGGGAGGGGCCAAGGTATTTCCCACCTTTTTGTTCAAAAGAAAATAAGGCTGGATAAAACAGACAGCAATATACATGAACAAAACAATTATGGAGTTATACATTTACTCCAGGCTACAACGAAGCAGAGAGAGCGCAGATTAGCTTGCTTGTGTACAACAGCATACTCCATCTGATTTTTTTGTGGACTTACTATAGTCAGAATATAGTACAGAATAATACCAAGATATGACCCCACAAAAGTTTTGTATTTTGTTGTCTCCCCTCACCCACTATTAAACCTGCCCCCCACCCTCTATGAAAGTCTGGACTCACCACTGAGCAGCAATTCTACCTGTTAAGTCGAGTAACAGAAACTTAGGGGGTGTTTACATAATACAGGTTTGAGTTTCATTCCCTCTTATGGTCCTGTATAATTTTGTTAACATGATACCAGCACAAGATTTCATGCCATTACGAGTCATATCAGTGCGAGTTCATTCTGGTTGCTGTACCAGATCAAGATTTTCGATCCGCTGCAAAAACTTGTACCATAGTGATGTAAACACGGTAAGACCACCCATTTTGGTGTGAAATCTGTCTCCTGGAAGACAATTCAGAAAATGAGGATTGATATCAATTAAAAAAATTGGTGAAGAAAGAGAAAGTTGTGAGTTCAATTAGAAAAGGGATATTTAATCAATTCACAGTTCTTAACCCATTTATGGGTCTCAATAGCTCTACATGATATTAATATGATATTAATAACAACTAAACTGACAAATTGAACGGGGTGTTCAATCAATAGTTCACAGCTCTCACTCAATAGCTCTGGATTTTATTTCTTACAGTAGACGTCATTAAATTGAACCCAACCCCTCCCCCCCACCTGTTCGCAACTATATTGAACTGAAAATATTTGTATTCTTTCCGTTGGTTGATGTTGCTCACTTCTTTGCTATTGGCTATCTCAAATTCTTGATATCTCAAACAATTTTTGGTTGCTCTTGTGTGTCTAAGATAGCACTGTAAAGTTCCAATCTGAGTTACTGATCGATACTCAGACCCGTAGCCAGTATTGAGGCAACCGAGGCAGTTGCCTGGGTAAAACTTTTCCCTTATTGTTAAAAAACCTAAATAGAGAAATAAATTATTTAATAATAGAACATGTTTCTGGCAGTAAACTACGGCAACGGTACCTTAAAGTGTGATAACCTCAGTTAATAATTCACTTATGTGCTGGTCGCGAGCCCACCAGTTTCTCCAGTGGGTCAGCGTATACAGCCTCCAGCCTCGTTACCGATTCAAGACGTGGTCAAAATCAATAATGACCACAGACCGCCTGAAAGGTCTTGCCCTTGCATACGTTTACGACATCACTCCAGAGCCGCTGCAAATATTGCAAAAATGGGACACCAGTGGTCAGAGGAGAATTGCTTTAGCTTTCTCCAAATAAAAGCGACGCCTTAAGTAGAGGGTACACTTTAGAAGTATTACACTTGAACTGGTGCACTGAATGAGATTGATATGTTTTCCGGCGTCTCGAATGCTGAAATAACATTTCAGGGCTTCTAAAATTTCCTTTCTTCATGAAACTCTGGGAATTTTAAAGAGAAGAACTGATAACAAACATAAATGCTGTTAAAGTTAGTTTGGATTTTGATTATGTTTGGTGGAAAATACCACCAGGAAATCGCTAAAAGTGGCATTTCCGATCGAGCGTCTAGATTTCGAAATTTTCTGGGGGCCCCCCTAAAAACTAACGCCTTCGGCGATTCGCAATTACCTCGGTTATCAGAAACGTCTGGCTACGGCCCTGATACTGATTATTTTTTAGCTTTCTCAGTGGTTCACTGCTCAGAGGTTGTAAGTTAAGAACCTTAAGGCTGCTGCTTAGGGGATCTTAGAACACCAATCCACTACAAATGATTTGACTATATATTAAGTCCCTAAAGCCCTAACAGTTTTGGTCACTTGAGCCAATAAAATGTGATTCTTGAAAGTTTGTTGCATACAGGCAACAGAGCAGACTGAAGAAACCACTTTGCCTCTTAACCTAAAGACAAAATATCAAAGAAGGGAAAACACTCAATTGGGATGCCACACCATGCTGCTGATACTTGTCATAATTAAAACATTAAAATTTTCGAACCAAAATAAGACGATCACTCGCGTTATTTCGTGGGTAATTTTCACATCTCGCAGCGTGAGAGAGTAATATTGGAGAGAAAATTCGACAACTTAAACAACGCGTAATTCTCAAACTAGAGGGGCGCTATCGGGCGCTATATGATTTTATAAAAGCACATTTATCCACCTTGATCTTGGTGCAAAATGAACGGTTTTAAATTTCGGAGTTAGCCTACAAATTCTCAAAATGTGAGACCTACTCAAATAACATGAAAGCACACGATGCTCGATCCACCTACAACGAAATTGTGCTCAAACTTGACTTACAAAAGATGATCAGATCTAAAAATTTCAAGACGTCTAGATACATACCAATCCTAATTATTCTTGTTAAATGTACGTTGCATTGAGGACAGACAGCACGTTAAAATGATAAGAAGTGAAGCTCACATTTCCGTCAAAGGCCGCCATGTTGATTTCACGTCCTGGTTAAGAGACTGCTCGTGATTGGCTAATATAAGGATCCACCAAGCCTTTCGGACGGTGTCCAACCACCACTGGACTAGTACCTTCGCCCGGTATGGTTTCATACTGACAGAATAGGTGTTCTTACTCCGCCGTTCATGATGGGGTCTAGTAATATACATTTTTCTTCGGTTTTTTTTGTTGGTCACTTGCCCCAGACTGCCGGTTATTGCTCGGCCAAACAAATCTTCGTCGCAAACGTTCGGTAAACATAAGCATTTTTTTCAGTCGTTTAGCGTCGATTAGCCAAAAATTTCATGAAAGTCGACATAGAAAATTTCTAGGGATGCAATTGCATAAAATCTCTTCGACGAGAGCGAGGACGAAGATGCTAGCAAGGCTTTGAAAGTCACCGATTCGAACTTATTATTTTCGTTGGTTGCCAAACAAACAAGGTTAAATATTCCACCGTGAACTGCAAGCATTTTTGGCAATTTTGCTTTGCTTCGCCAAAATCTTTAGAAAATTTGTGTAGAAAAGTACAAGGAATTCAATGAAGTTAAATTCTCTTCGACGTCATTCAAACTCATGCAGAAGCCGATCCGGGGAAGTTCTGCTGCGTGTGCCAAATCACTCATCGAATCATGACCTGAAAATTGTTTCTTATCTTTTTTTTCGGTAGATACCCGTTTCTTTTATATTTTAGGATAATTTTGTCTTAATCAATAAATCTATTTGAATTTAATGTTCCATTGTTATTCAGAATTACGCTGAGATAGCCTGCAAACAAGCTCTCGGGGGCTGGGGGCTGAGGAGGGAAAAGAGCGAGAACTTGCAACGACGTCTCAGGAATTTAAATTCCGCCTCCAGTGCCCGCTGCGGCTCCCCGTTGTCTGAGCTGTCAGATTTTGGCCAATCAGCGCAAACCGGAAACGAGCCTTTAAATCTGAAATTTGCGATCAAATTACTCGTCGAACGTCACAAAACGTCAACAGTTCAACTTGTAAAATTATAAATTGTAGCCTAAAGCCAAATTTCTTCTCTTTCTTTTTTCATTTTTTTTTGTACCAGTAAAAGGGCTTTCGATTATTTATAGCATTTTGGCGGCTTTTTAATTACCAAGAAATCAAAGATTGTTCGTGTTCGTAAGCTAGCCTCCTCCGCGCTACTCAAAATATTCACCGAGCGCTTGCAGAATATGATTTACAAGCGGATCTATTGTTGGATTATAAAGGTTTAATTGGGTATTTTTGACTTTCCCATCGCCAAAAAACACAGAAAGCAAACGCATCGAAGGCAGGAATGTTTCCAAAACTCAATCACGCCGCGCTGTGATCATCCCCCCGAACCAGTTCAAAAATTAGCGCTAGATAAAGTGATAACGTTTCACATTCCTTTCAGATAGAAGAAACTCTTTTAATAATAGCTTTTATTTTCTACGTTATCATCGCACAGGATGGGTATTCATTTCAATTTTAAATATACACGAATTGCCATGAAAACAAAACTTACTGAAGATAGCTGACTAAATCACTAGCGTATCTGATTTTCAAATTTTCTGTTCGCAAACCGGTAATTCTTCCTCCTCCTTTTCTTTACGGTGAAAATCGAAGTGTTGTTCTTAGGCATCGAAGGCTATCAAGCTTTCGCTTTAGCGTCCCTACGACAATGCAGATAGAGTCCGGTCGTCGCATTAATTTAATTAAAGACCAAAACATTTCAGCGCGTGAAGAACCCTCTCCGGAATGAAGTAAGATATCGGCAAATAAGCTTGACCAGCCCTCAATCTATTGGATATCTTTCGCTTGACATCCTTGAATGATGATTTCTTTGATAAGCGTGACTTTTTCGGTACTTCCACCCGAAGGAGAGCGATGAACTACAAAAAAAGAGTCCTGGCGTTGTCTTCTTCGCGACAAGCACGAAGATTGATGACGTCGTTACCAAATTAAATCTCCACCAATCAGCATTTTGCATCGACTTTTTCGTTGCACAAATTCAAATTTCTGAGACATCGTTGCAAGCTCTCGTTTTCTCCCCACCCCCTACCCCCCGCCCTCCGAGCGCCCGCCAAGAGCTTGCTCGCGGGCTAACGCTGAGATGTCAGTTCGTTTTAATAAACGTGACGTAACGCCGGGACTAAGAAATAAGAGGAAGAACTGAGTCACACTATGATCAAAATATTTCGCCACGTTCTTCTTCGTGAAGGTTAGAACAAGTGGTTGACCATGGAATGAAGGATGGGAAAGGGGTTCATACTATCAGGGATTCATATTATCACAGGGAGAAGGGTGCGGAGAAGAGGGGGAATGGCAGCAAACACGTCAAAGGTACGATAAATCACCAATTTGGGCTCGTATCTTGCGTGACCGTAATATATTTTACATCATGAGGGCAGGGAGAACAAAGGCGGGGTCTAATGCCCCTGGGGCTTTTCTTGTTAATCGCTTGTCTCCAGGAAACTAACCTCGCCTTAAAAAATTTGTCATTTATCGACCCGGACTGGTTCTCAGTTCTTTGTTATTAGTACGTTTAAGATATACTGCCGAATGAAGCTTAAGGATTAGCATACGGTATCATTTCAAATACGTTTGAAAACCTTGTGGTAAAATGTGGAGGGCCACGTGATTTCAGTGAAATAAAGATGTGACCATCGCAGTTGTAAGTGTTTGCGATCTCAACAAAATGAAATGAGGTTGATAAGAATTGCAGTCATTCATGATAGGTGTTGTGAGTTTATGTTAACTTGGCCAGTTAACAGAAAGGGAATACAATAGAGAGACCCTTTTAACGTGGTTTAATTTCAACTTGCAAGTGCGTGGTCTGAGAACTAGTCCTTTTTAAAGGAGTACATTGGAGCGGAATTTAAGAGTACGTCTTAAAAAAATTCCCTCGATAAAAGAATTGAGTTGGAGGGTTTTATGTTGGTATATATTTCATCATGCAGATTATAGCTGCCGTCTTAGCAAGTTCAACAATTCTTAATTGCTGCGAAGCCATCAGGCTTCGCAGGGAAAAATAATTTGCTGCATGTGCTGGAGGACGTTGGCGTAGAAATCTTTTAACATTGATTTTTTCACGAAACTTTTGCTGCAGCTAGGTAATGAGTTACTACTTGCAGAAATTTGAAAAAGAAAAAAATTGGGGGTCACCGACTTCGTTTCGGAGATAAGATATTTAAAAAGACGACCCTAATTTTGCAAGGTCGGTCTTCCTTATTCGATGTGGCCCCAATGTCCGTAAGTTTAAAAATATTGCAAATGAATCCCTAGAAATCAACTTTCTTTATAAAATTTTATGTGAGTGGGTCTATTAAGCACATTTATTCAACTATCTTTAAACGACAGCATTTGCAAACCCCGACAGCCGCACGTTGGGGGGATTTAATGTAGCGTGGGTAGAAAAATGGGAAAATTTCTAACTTCCTGAATTGATTTTTTGTTTATTTTTTGCCAATCTGTCGAGAATTGGAAAAGAAAGTTACCTATCGAAAAAAAAAGTAGGGGTCACTAGTCATTTAAGCGACTAAAATACAGGCAAAGCTAACGCTGTTGTGAATTAATTTCAAGGATTTAATTTCGCAATTAATTTCGTCGTCCATGCGAAACGCACGGGCGCTTTTGTAGACTATATTCCAATCGAAGTAGGGGTCACTGATCATTTAAGCGAATAATATACAGGCAAAGTTAATGCTGCTGTGAATTAATTTCGAGCATTTAATTTCGCAATTAATGTCGTGCGTCCGTGCGAAACGCACGGGCGCTTTTGTAGACTATATTCCAATCGAAAGCACCCATATGTTAATTTTGTTTTTTCTACTAGTATAAGAAATTTGTTCTTCATATTTTTCAAGCACATGGTTTTTAGAGCTAAGCAAGAAGTGTGAAACGGCGAGAGTTGTTTAATTTATCTTGAGACAAACGCAACGTCTACCATCCCTATTTGTGTTTAGATTTTTACCTTAGTGCGCGCGCTCGTGCATGACGCGACGTGACATTGCGACATGAATTAAGTGCGTAGTTAGGATGCGCAAAAGCAATTGTGAAATATGACTGCAAATTAATTGGCATGCTTAGATATTTTATTCTGTTCAAGCCGAGTTGAAAATTTTACCAGATAAAAGTTTTTTTTGTCCTACAACCAAGTCATTCAGAGTCTTCCGGTAGTTTTTATTTTATTTTATTTTCCGAGTTGTCGTTTTTTGAGCAAAGCCGTCAATTCGTATTTAATGATGCATTATTTTTGCGCACAACGGAACGGTCCGTAACATTGTTTGGTTTTCGTATATAAATCATGTAATTTCAGTTAACCTAACTACAGTCCATGTCTACTCAAGTATCACTCAGGGAAAATATTAGCCTTCACGTGGCTACGGAGATTGTAGTGTACACCCAGTCAGACTGAAGCCTTCATAATGCACGGTCGATGGTCAATGTGAGTAATTTTCAATGCTGACGATGCTATAGAAAAGGATTATTTTCAGTGGATTAGGACGATACCGTCCCGATGCCGATTATCTTTCAATTGCCAGAATTGACACGATAACGGATATAACTGAGGATGTGTTTGCACTAGATTGGGGCGATAGTGTACCGCAATTTACATGCAGGGAAGCTCAGCCATTAAATTTCCTGAAACCACACATACGGCTGGAATAACGACGATAAAACGGGATATATTTAACATGGTGAACAGGAAAAAAATGGAAAACAAAAATATTGAGCGATTTGTAATGGCTCCAACGAGTCTACCAAACAAATTTAAATGTTGGGGATGTTTTACCCGGTAGAACGCACTTACCATAACGCAAGTCTTGAGTTCCATACTTCTTAAAGTAGACAAACACAAGAAAATGTAAAATGGCAGAAAGTCCACACACAACAAAACATAGCACCTGAGTCCTTGAGGTCATAGTTGTTGTAAGAGATTCCGACTCTGGGGTAAGTTACATAAAACCTAACGCCGAGCGTAACTGCTAACGTCAGACGTTAATATGGTTGCTTTGACTGGAGTGAACGTCTGACGTTAGAATTTACACCGGACGTTAAGTTTTATGCAACTCGCCTCTGAAGCGCTTAGACACATGAATACGTGATCCATGGTGTCATGGTTACAATTTTTTAATAGAGATTTAAAAGACAATGGCGTGGCTGCTGTGTCAGGAGAACTAACAATTAAGCCTCATTTTCTATGATAAATGATATTTGCTCGTGTAGATGAGAAAATTTGTGACATTTTCATATGACAAATGAAAGCTGGCTTGCCAGTTTGCATTCGTCAAATGTGAAATTTGCACGTGTAGATGGGTAGTAGTATATGCTGGGTCAGAAGAGTAGCAGTTTTTTTGGAGAGGCTATTTTGACTTAAAAAGCTTCTAAACCACCACACAAATATTCTGTGCACGCTCACGCGAGTAAAACACGTGAATTTAACGATAGCGACAACCCGATTTCTATTTAAAGTTTGATGAATGTAAAATATTCTTGAAGTAATGTATATAACGATGGCAAAGCAATCATTTCCTGTTACTTCAGCACAAAAGGCAGTCTTTGATGTGGCATTAACCGCGGAGGAGCAAGAAAAACTTCCGCCGCCTTAAGCCCAGGGCGGTATCAACCTGTCCACCCACGTCGCACCAGAAAGGATCAGAGCAGAAAGCAAATACTTCAACAATTTGATCCTTTGAATGAGAATTATGTTGCAGACACTCTCATCAACCGTCAACACCCCAACTGGTTTGAAATTGCTGATTATAACAATGTTTTTGAAGAACGCAGTAGGCAAATTATGAAATGGCAATTTCGTTTTAATTTACATAATGTGTTAGTTTCACAAATGATGGATAAATTTCGCGACTCTGTTCACAACAGTTTTAAAATAAATTACTCTTACAGCTATCTTCTAAGAAATATTGAAACGAACAAAACTCTTGTTTGGTTTCAAGATAGACAGAAAAGACCTTGGTTTGCTACTCACGGTAACGCACAAGCGTGGTTGGAACGTAACAGCAAGAAGAAAGACGGTTGGGTGGTGAAAACATTAACTGACCGAATACAAAATTTGTGTTTGAAAAGTACTCGTCGGTCCAAATTAGCAGGAGGGACTTGGGCCATGAAAAAAATTCGCAGCATGTATTCATTAAAAGCGTTATTTTACGCGAATCATTTCTGTCAGCAATGTAAAGCATTGTGTCAACACGTGCGGTCGGCATGTGTCCGTGCGGTTAGTAAACAGCATGACATAAATTAAGATTACGAGAAAAGCGATCACGTGGTGAAGCAATTTTTACAGGAAAGAACGAACGCAGTCAGTGCAAGTGCGGGAATTTTAAGGTCAGTAAGTCTTATTTTCGGTTAACATTCTTTTGGCTCTGTCGAATGCCAACAACAGAAAGGGTTTAAATTGCACGATTTGTCACCATACGCCAGGAAACGAGACCCAAAAAAGGACCAGAGAATTATTCAGTCTTGTCACGCCGTTTGTAATGATGTTCGTCGTTTCAGTTTTATGATACATTTTCTTTGCTAGACCGCCACCATAGTCCTTTGTGACAATCAAAATCGGGTGATTTTAGTAGATTTTCCTGGGTGGCTGTCAAAACATAATCGTCATTTTGTGTGAGAATTATCTGGCGGGAATTTATTATTTATTTACGGAAGCCTGCAAATTCTACTCGATGTCTCTTAGAAAGCTGCGCATATTAATCTTCTTCACTAAGTTGCATTGATTTGTATGTAGGTCGAGCAAGAACCCGACACCGATCAATTTTTAGACTAAGGCTATTGATTTTTATGTGAAGAAATGTAAGTTAAAGGACGCATGGGACATGGCGCTTTCATGACTCTGATTATAATTTATTCGAGCTACACTGGTATCATGTATTAACATTCCCCAGCTTTATTGAGTTTTCCTTTTGATATTTTACTTACTTTATTTCAAATATAGAAGGTTTTCAACTAAATATTGTAGAGACATCTTGGGTAATACCAGGTTTTCTTCAAAACATGATGTTGCATTTGTGTTTTGCGTGTAACACAATGCTGGCGGGAAATATGAGGTTTTGAAAATCGCGCGCGTCTTAACGACGTGACCGATCTACGATGCTATGGAATCGAGACAAAAAGAGACCAGAGGCCTTTGGTAAGTAGCAATCACAATTACGAGTTTATACATACCTGGAGACGAAATATTAGCATCACGCTCTTTATTCTGATTTCCTTAGATTATATGCTGTACCTGGAAACTTGATCGCTATCATTGCGCTTTAGCTTATTCTGTTTTCCTTGGGTAGAATATATCTGGAAGCGTTAAGTTTAACATCGCGCTTAATCTTATTCTGTCTTCTTTGGGTAGCATATACCTGGAAGCGGAATGCCTAACATCGCGCTTTAGCTTATTCTGTCTTCCTTGGGTAGCAGATACCTGGAAGCGGAATGCCTAACATCGCGCTTTAGCTTACTTCTGTCTTCCTTGGGTAGCAGATACCTGGAAGCGGAATGCCTAACATCGCGCTTTAGCTTATTCTGTCTTCCTTGGGTAGAAGATACCTGGAAGAGGAATGACTAACATCGCGCTTTAGCTTGTTCTGTCTTCCTTGGGTAGCAGATACCTGGAAGCGGAATATCTAACGTCGCTTTTTAGCTTATTCTATCTTCCTTGGGTAGCAGATACCTGGAAGCGGAATGTATAACCTCACGCTTTGGCTCATTCTGTCGTTGCAGCAATCAAAAGCGATCGAGCGATAATAACTGGCTTAAATACGCGATGTATCGTGTCATCTCGCCTAAGCCTTAGCTTGTAGTGTTTGGTGCTGGAGAAAGGCAAATAATACCCTGAAAAAATAAAATAAACGTTTTTGGAAATCATGGCTCTGTCGTAATCATTATTACTAGCTTAGCCTATAAATTAGTAACCGTAGGTTGCGATATTGTTTGCGCTCGTTTTTGCCTTCGCGAGGAAAAATACCGCCAGCTACTCAGGCCACTAAACAAAGTGACCGAGAAACCAAATTATCTTTATCCGCCATGAATTGTAATAAACATTACTCAGCATTGTCATCTTTTACAGCACACAGCTAATTAAAATAACACCTCATCCCATCTTCATGAAGCTACAAGGTGTCAAACCATGGCATAAAGTTACTTATGCAAATTAGCTGAGGGCATATTGAATGTGCCCTCAACTAATTTGCATAATAGGTTTTGAGCGGCTCAAAGCCTGTCATGTTATTTTAGACCGCCAACCACTGAGCGTTGGAAATGACGCTTACCAAATTGGTTGCCCATCAAAAAAGGATTAATCGCTCTTGATGATTTCGATGATAATTTGTGTGTGTTTCGATCTCTAACAGTACACCGTGGGTCTGACAAGCAACATAATCTACGAAAAACAAGAAAGCTTGCGAGAGAATATTTCACATGGTACGACATTCCAAATGAAATTGTAGAATTTCAACACATTCCATCAATTTCTAAACATTTCAATCAAGAAATTATTGTGTATGATGTGACACCGGAGGGGGTTTTTGCGTTAAAGGATTGGTTTAAAGACAGCATGGGGGAGGTGAGGGAGTTGTTGAGGGAGGATGAGGAGTGGGTGTTGGAGGAGGATGAGGAAGAAGGAAAAAACCCACCCATGACAACTGGTATTTTTCAAGAACATGCCTTTTTAATCACCGATCTGGAAAAGGCTACAAACACTTATGCGTGTGCTCACTGTGATGCAATATTTACAAAGTCATGTCATCTTTTGCGCCATGCTGAAAGTTGTACAAAGGGTCAAACCAAAATCAACTGCCCTGGGGAAAGGATCTTTGCACCCCAGTCTTTGTTTGAACGCGCGTTCTATATTCGAAAGGTACGTAAGTTTGACTTCAAAGCTTGTTGTTGGATAGAATATGAGTCGAGACAGCGTGGGATCCACATACATCACCACGCTTGCGGTCATGGAAGTGAGCGTATGATTGCCAACCATCTTGTTGATGGCTACCACCACGAAACCAAAACCGTATTTCAGTATCATGGCTGTCATTTTCATGGATGTTCAACGTGTTATCCTTCACCTGAAGAAAGAGAGGTTGTTATTTGTGAACAGAAAGAAAAGGGGCTGATGGTTAAAATAACTTGAGAAAAAGCGTATCAAAGAACTCTGCGCCGAAATGAGGAAATTAAAGCAGCGGGTTATAATTTAGCTGTTCGTTGGGAGCACGAGACCCCTCGACCATGGTGGAATGATCGTTTACCAAAAAGAGGAATGAGACGTTCCCTCATGCAATTGTGTATGATTTTGAATCCTATCAAGATCCAACAAAAAGAACTGTGACAACACAAGATCTAGTCTTTGAAAACGAGCACATCCCCGCGTCTGTATGATTGGCCGACACGCTCAACAGAAAACCCGAACACATTTGTTCGAAAGCCCCAGAAGAGTTGGTACAGAAATTTTGGGAAACAGTTGTAAGGCGAGGCGAAGTTTTGAGAGAAGATATCAAACAAAAATACTTTCCTACAGATTTTGAGATGTTACCAAAGAAACCACAATTTTCTATTAACGAATGGTGCAACCAGATCCCTGTGGTTGGTTTTAACTCAGGCAAGTATGATTTAAATCTGATTAATTAAATATTTTGTAACCCATGTTCGGGGGGAGAAAACTGTTACTGTTGCCAAGAAACAAGAAAAGATCATGTTCTTGACCACAACGAATTTCAAATTCTTTGACATTATCAATTATTTGGGGCCAGGCACAAGTTACGAAAAATGGGTGAAGACATATGGAAGCGGTCAAAAAAAATCTTAGTTTCCATACGAGTGGTTCCACAGCTCAGGCAAATTAGATTATGAAGGTTTACCACCTTATAGGTGTTGGTTTTCAAAATTAAAAAGCGAATATATCTTATCATCGGAATAGTTTGAAGACTGTCAACGTATATTTCAAGAACGTGGTATGAAAACATTTGCCGATTGGTTGGAATACTATAACAACCTGGATGTGGGGCCGAAACAATGAGAGGCTTTTACACAACCCTTGGTATTGACATTTTTAAAGACGCCGTTTCTCTTCCTGGTGTGTCATTGAAATACCTTTTGCGAGGTACTTTACGTAAAAGACGCGACGCACCCGAGTTGTACGCACCAGAAAGAGAGGCATATGACATGTTAAAAGACGCTGTCGTGGGCGGACCAAGTTTGGTTTTCACAAGAAAACACGAAGCCGGAAAAACAAAAATACGCTCGCACAAGTATGAAGATGCACGCTTCTGTCAGCGAGTGGCTGGTTATGACGCCAACGCCTTGTATCCTAGTACTATGTTTCAGGAAATGCCTTGTGGCAAAGAAAAAGTTGTATTTTATCCTTTCCCCTCCGAAGTTGTTGCAGAGTTTGAAAACCGGTTGAAGACAAAACAATGGTTTGGGTTTGCAGAGGTAGACATTTCGGTACCAAAGGAGTTGTGGGACAAAGTTGAAGAATTTCCTCCTTTGTTTCAAAACAACATTGTCCCAAATAAGGCGATTCCAGAGAATATGAAAAATTATTTGAGGCGAACCAATCGAACCTTGCTCCCAGGCCAAAAAAAGCTTTTAGGTCTACTTTCTGCAGAGAATAGGCGCGAAGGTGACTCTGATCCAGACAAAGCCCTGCTCGCAGAAGTGTTTAAACTGTTGGGTAATAGTGCATACGGTAAGTTAATAAAGGCTGTAGAGCGGCAAACAAGGGTTATTTACACAAAGGATCAGGGAAAGGTTGACAGAGAGAAACGGTCCGTGTGGTTCGATGATATGGAAGAAATCGGGGGACGCGTTTGAGATCGAGTTTAGAATGAAAAGGTTACAATTAACCGTCCTTTTTAAATCGGAATAGTTGTATATCAGTTGGCTAAGTTGCGTATGCTAAAGTTTTATTATGACTGTCTGGATTACTTCGTAGACAGAAGAGATTTTGAGCTAATCCAGATGGACACCGACAGTCTTTACTTTGCACTGTCACACAAAACACTCGAAGAAGCGATCCGACCTGAGCAGTTTGATGAGTTTGAAGCAACGAAAAAAGAAATTGGTTTGCTTGGGACAAATGGAGTGACCGCGAGCCAGGACTTTTCAAGCTAGAGTTTCAAGGTAATCGCGGAATAGCTCTCTGTAGCAAGTGCTATTACATGGGAAATGAAGAGAAAAGCAAAACTAAAATGTCGTCCAAGGGTGTATCACAACGACAAGACAATCTAACATGGGAAAGGTATTCGGATGCCCTAAACGGAGGGGAAGATAAAGCCACAAACCGAGGTTTCCGTATGGTAAAAGGAACCATGTGCACATATCAGCAACACAAACTCGGTCTGAGTGCGTATTATGACAAGCGTTGGGTGTTGCCAGATGGTATTCACACAGAGCCTATAGAATATCACATCTAGTTGGTTAGCCTTAGCTAGGAAGGAGTTTGGTATAAGGGGGACAAGCAGTTCTTCGCGAAAAAAAACCACGTTTCGGTCCATCGCGTAAGTAATACAAAACCGGTTCATTAGGTTTTGTGATAGATCTTTCAATATTGAACACCTTCAAAGACCAGATCGGGTCTGTGGCTCTTCTGCGACCACTTTCAAGTTCACCGGGTTGGTAGAGATAGCCAACACTCACACCGGAGGGGAGTTTTTTTTCGTTCACACCCACCGGTGTCAAATAAGGAGTTGAGGGTTTAGCTGAAACAGTGTTTTCTTTGATTGCTTTAGCGGGTTTTTTGCCGGTCAACCGTGTCACTTCGTTCTTCAAAGCAGAAACAACTGCGGGTAATCGAGCAACCCATTCAGTTGACCACTGACCTTCTGGAAGGCGCATTTCAACGCCATACTGGTGTCCGAAGACACATTCTCGTCCCCAGAGCTACGCGGCTTTTTTAAATTACGTCTCTTGTAGCTCTGGTAACGGCCAAAAATTTATTTTTTTTGATTGGCCCATTCAAACTGTATGCGTAATAACGTTAAAATGTTTCGGCTTCTACGCATAACGTTTTATTTCCGGTTGAATTAATCAGGGCATTAGTTTTAAAATATATTGACTTGATCAATTTCCACGCAAAGAATGTGGCTTAGGGCAGATTGAGGACCAAATTTTGCTGTTTGGTTAAGCACGTAAGAATTCAAAGTGTTAGAGATCGTCGCTAAATGCCGGCGATTCTTTTCTCGCTACAGCATTTTCTACAAAACTACAGCTTGTCCAAAAATAAACTTAAATGTAACTGTCTCATCAACTTTTGTAATGACCTCTTGATGTCGATGTTTAAAAACTTGGGCGGCAAATGCTTCTGGAAATTTTCGATTAGTCCAGTCCGTTAGCGTCGAAATTTACGAAAATCGTGACAAATAGCGTAAAAGCACCAAATTTGGCATACATGTCCTTGAGGGCATGTAAAACAAATTTAGAAGGGGTGCCACGTGATCTGGGTAATCGGGGGGGCCACAGCACTCAAATTAATTTTCATTCATGGTCACAGGACTCCCACGCTCATGAACAGCCCACTCACTGGCAAACTGAAAAGGATTTCGATGGGCTTCTTTAACTGGCCTTGTCAGCGAACGACAGAAAGTGACAACAAACAGCCGTCTAAGTTTACCGAGCCACATATCCTTGTATTTTCCGCTCCCTTTTCGCTTGCCTGGCTTCCCTGTGGTCAAATAGACTTAACAAACTGAATCGTTACACTTCCGATAACTGTTAAGGGAACGAATAATTATTAGTTCGAATAAGTCGACAAACAGTCCCAAATCAGCAGCTCAAATCGCAAAGGAAACCGTTGCCTTCTACAGCTATTCAAACATTACTTATTTTGGGTTATTTTCGTCATACGTTCAGGAACATGTACGCCGACCCATTTAGGAGAAGGATAACTGAAAGAAGTGACTTCCGCTATTAAGTGTTTTGAATTACGTTTCTTTACAGCCCGGCTCCCCCATTAAGTTCCTCTAGACAATAAAAGCAAGTCGGGTTGACCAGAAATCTGGAAAATGTCATATGTTTTAAGTGTACTGTTGAGAAAAACATATTGAGACAGACATTTTAAGGTCACTGGCATATCTGCCTTACTTTAAACGTCAGTTTAATTCACAGTACAATGACTGAAGAAACAAAATTGGTAACGAACATTAATATATGAAATAAACGTGTATTTGAACTGCGGATAATGATAGAATTATATGAAGATCATCGCAGTGAAGGTGTTTCAACGTAAACAGTTGAAAAGAAGAAAACTGAACGAATTCAGGCTTGAACAGGAATCGAACCCTTGACCTCTGGGATACCGGTGCAGCGCTCTAGAGCGCTATGATTATTTCATATATTTATGTTAATTTTTCCATCTTCGGGATAAATACTCTCACTTGACCAGCTCCCGGTTGGCTTGATAGCTCAGTTGGTTAGAGCGCTGCACCGGTATCGCAGAGGTTATGGGTTCGATTCCCTTTCAAGCCTGAATTTTTTCAGGTTTCTTCTTTTCAACTGCTTAAGTTGAAACACCTTCACTGCGATGATCTTCATATAATTCTGAAATTGGTAACGTTCAGTTCAATTTGCTATGAGTCGTATGTCAGCAGCGAGTACCATAAGAAGCACGCACGCTTGCTAAGCTCTCTTTCACGGTAGTCAACCAGCTCCAACTTTTGTCTTGCAGTTCTTAATTCAGTACACCACATCGGGTACTTAACATTGCTTATACCGATAACATTAATCTAATCCCTCCCTATGAGAAAACAGGGTCACCCAACGGTTTGTTTTCGGAGGAATATCTGTTCGGCAGGCCGAAGTCGCCTGAGATATTCGGATTTAATTGCAGACAGTGAACCTATAGATTTCTGTGGCGAAACATCACCTCACAGATTTTCTTTAAAAGTTGACTGATTAATTCCTTTTATTTTTGGAGGGACAAATAAGGTCAGCTGGCATTTTCGGAAAGACATTAGCAGCTCGGAAATTCGACGGATGGGATTCCGTTTCCTAAAATTGTCTGCGCCTTAACTGATTTTCAGCTAAAAACGCCGAACAGTTCAACCCGTATTAGCTCACGCATCAATCTGAGAAACCAGAAAATGATATTTCAAGTATTTTGCTAAAAATTTCTCTTTGGGTGCCCCTAAGAAAAGACGCCGAGGTCTGCAGAACAGGATTTTACTGTATGTTTCAGGCGAGCGTTTGCCTGAAAAACGCGTAAAATGTTAATCACGCCAAATTACTTGCGACTATTAGATTCCGAATACAACGCATAAACGGAGAGCGAAAAGGCCTAGACACGGCGACGAGCTCAATCTTTCGCCCTAGGATAGCGAGGGACATAAATAATTACCGTCTTAGAGTTTCAGTGTTGGTCTTCTGACTAACGCGTAGATCAGAGGGGATGGTTATTGTAATAGGCCAGAATCTTCTCTGACAATATTACGTGTTCTTCACGATTAACGTAAAAAACGCAATTGCTTCATTATTTTATTTTTACTATCACATGTGTTTGTTTTTCCTCTGAATGTAGCTGGCAGTTTTAGCAGTTCACACCTACAAGCGCCTGCAGAACAGGCGTTTTTAATTAACGCCTGTCATGCGCGCAGGCTCCTATTTACACAAGAGAGAATGACAGATTAACCCATAAAAATCCCCTTCTCCAGTTTGGTGAAAAAATTCTGAAGTTCGCCAGGTCATTCTAACTAACTGATGCCTTTTGATGTTTTTGTTGTCATGCTTTGTCAGCCTTTATCTCTTATAACGATCGATCTCGAGATCTACAGTCAGGAGTATGCGTGGCTAAGTGATCACAAATTGAATTAATGAAGGTTTTGGTTTATTTGTAACATTTTTTTAATTAGAAAAGAAATTTCTCTCCCAGATATGTCTTTGTCAAAAGAAAGCTTGAACTAAGATTTAGATGAGCTGCTTAACCCGTTTGGGATAAGCTTTATCTCCCATCAGTCCGGCTTATGTTTGTTGTCCACCAGTCACGGCCAGTAATCTATTTAACCACAGGACACCCAGGCTCATGAGCAGACCTCTTGGTAGACGAATATACATACAGTATGTGGATTTGATGTGACAAGTAACTCTAATGATTGTTTATTATCATTTGTTCCGTTCGCTGATGAAATCAGTTTAAAAGTTCCCTACAATAATTCTATTTTGCTATTAGTGATTTGTTATTGAGCCTGGTTGTCCTGTGACCAAGTTATTGACAATAGAATTGCGATCCACGGCCCCTCGGATGCTCTGATCTCGTGGCACCCCTTCTCAATTTGTTTCATATGGTCTCAAGAATATGTGTGCCAAATTTGATGCTTTTACGCGATTTGTCACGATTTTTCCCTTAACGGACCGGACTAGATGGGGTGAAACGTGGTGAAACGATAAGTGCACAGTTGACATTCTCACACATCAGAAACCAGACGAATGTGATAAAATAACTGTACAATTCAGTATAACGCAAATGCAATACCTTTATTCAGGCAAGATACCAAAACCCGTGAGCGAAATGCAGGGACAATCGTTCTTTTGAACAACTACGGCACGAAAGGCAGCTTCTTAAGTTTGTTCCTTTTAAAGCTCCAGGTTTTCCGCGAATTGCAGGAGATTTAGAGGGTCCTGAACAGCTTTTAGTCGATCGGACACCATGACTCGATAGGAATTCAAATTTCTCGGCTGTCAGAATTTTCATGCCCAGAGCTCCACGGACGAGAATAGAGCAGGCGCAGTAGCACCTTAACGAATTAGACATGCGCTACCGGATGTCGTGAATTTCACGACATCCGGTAATGGCTGATACCAGAGCCCTACGATCCCACCTCTGACAGAACAGATCGTAGGCTCTGGGAACGAAAATGCTGACGACAGAGCTGAATAACGTCTGCGCATGCGTCACTTTACGACTCGATGGGCGCGAAAATCTTGACTCGAACCGCACATTCCGAACCGAAGATCTTTCGTGGAGAGATGACGTTTGTTTTGTCGGTTTCTAGATCGTTTTGTGTGTTTTCCTTTTAAAGACACATCATTTATGCGCTTAGCGGTCCCTATTGCTGACTCTTAAGAAAGGTAAGGGATTTTATTTCACTGAGTTGTTTTGGAGGCGGACGGCTGTGCACAGGCTACAGACACGTTGTTTTGTCGATTTTTATGTCGTTTTGTGTGTTTCCTTTTTAAGACACTTCATTCATCTTCGTTGAATTGCGTAAAGCGGTCCTTATTGCTGAAACGTATGAAAGGTAAGGGATTTTATTTCACTGAGCTGTTTTAATTTGTGCATAATTTCGAATAATTGCTTCGCGAAACAGACAGGTCCGTACAGTAGCACACAGCTGTCGTGAACCAAAACGTTTCAAACGTGCAGTAAGACTGTTTTGATCGTTTGATTTTGCTTATTGAGATGTTAATATACAGCTTACAAGTCAGTTCCAATGCAAGCTTGAATGTAGTTCTCTTTAATTTAATTCCTTAGTTTACATTTATTGTTCATAAAACAATTTTGAGCAAGTTATTTGAATCTTAAAAAAAATCTTTGTAGTAACCGTGTCACCAATTTCCTTAAAACAATCAAAGTCACAATGAATTCAATTACCAATATTTATGATTGATTGTACTATTAAATTATTTACGAATAGGAAATTTCAAGTACCCAGTAAATTCTCTTAAAAATTTTGTACAATGAAACTATTTACAAATGAGAAATTTCACAATTAAAATACCCAGTTAATTTCCTTTAAGATAATTATACAATGAAACTATATACAAGTACAAAATTTCAAATACTCAGTAAATTCTCTTAAATAATTATACAATAAAACTATATATACAAATACAAATAAGAAATTTCACTTTTCAGGGATGTAGCTAAGATTTCCAACAGGCAAAATTTTCTCGATCACAGGCGTAAAATTTGGGTCACATTTAAAGAAAGTTCTTAAGCCGGAAAAACTAAGTCTTCGGGTGGTTATTTTTTCCGACTTCCGCCTATTATTCACATCCCAGAAATAAGCTTCACATGCCTGAAGGAGATTTAAAAATACACTTTCCACTAAGAAGTGTTTCATCATTAATATAAACTGTTTCACATTTCTGTTGATTTCGTTTGTTGTCAATTCACAGTGATTGTTCACTTAAACTCGGAAACCATGAACACACCTGAAATAAATAATTTAGGAAAGTTTATGGTGTTCTGACCCATTTCATTGGAGATGAAGACACTGTGTAAGCCACAAAACCACAAACTAATTACCACTGTTGCTTACAGTTATCTCGCGTCTGATTGGCTTCTTCTCGACATAATAACATCCCGAAAAATATTTCCAGTCTTCATAGTTTTGAGTTTTGCAGTAAATTTATTACTCTGGCTCCAGTTGTTCAAAAGTTGGATAGCGCTATCCACCGGGTAAATCACTATCCAGTGGATAAGTGTTCAGGAATCCAATTGTATTATCCAGTGGATAGAGATTTATCCGCTGGATAGCGCTATCCAACTTTTGAACGACTGGGGCCTGATCTGAAACAGACTGAATTGTTCTTCACAACTGTGGCACACAGTTATTGACACAGACAATTAAGGAAATGCTACTTGTGTTACAGTGCCAAGTGTATACTGCAATTGATTGATTGATTTAAACCAGTCTAAAAGTTCATAGATGTGACATAAATTACATAGGGCCACAAATGCCCCAGACAGACCATGGTCATGGCTGTCCACAAACAAGACATAGTTGGGCGCCAGTGGAATGAAGACAGCAGTCTTGTCACACAGTATTAAAAAGCAAGCTGTCTTTGGTTGTTGGGAAGCCAGTTCCAAGTGGTAAGGCAGAGATGCTGATGGCACTTGCTCCTTTGAAATACTGACAGGGAGTTCAATACCTGCAGAAACATTTCCCATACAATTAAGATGAGAAATAGCTTCCCTCACTCCATACATCTGAGGTATTCCACTGTTGATTCTGTCATAAACATTGTTTCCCATCAGCATGCCAGAAACTTTGTGGTGAACTAAAGTTTGGTTAAGAGGTTGCATTGGGTTAATAGAATTAGGTGGAAAAGTATAAAACAGTTTTGCTATAGAAAGTGCGATGAAGGTACATCCATTGCTGCCATTACGTCCCCCAATGGTGGATTGAGATAGTGGTCTAAGGAAGTGCCAAGTTGTAAACTTCTGGTGCACTGTGGCTGGAATAAACAGGTTGAGAGTTGGCAAGTTGGATGTTTGAGTGTTACGGTGTGCTTCTTCAGTAGCTGATTGCCTGGATTGGGTGTTTGGGGCAGAATGATGAGTTGGCTGTGTAGTGATGTGGGAAGGTTGA
This sequence comes from Siderastrea radians, assembly GCA_964017195.1. NCBI lineage: Eukaryota > Metazoa > Cnidaria > Anthozoa > Scleractinia > Rhizangiidae > Siderastrea > Siderastrea radians. Next base: position 5,291,519 of record OZ024900.1, read on the forward strand.
CTATGAGGTTGCCGGTTTGGTTTTTGAGGATGACTTATGTTGGCAAAAGTTTCAATTTGTTCACTCATTTTTCTTTCCCATTCTGGCGAGGTGTAGTATTCTTCCGCCTCATCTGTTGATGGTATTTCCTGGTCTGCAGTGTTGTCATCATCAGGTATAAGATCGTCTTCTTCATCTTCTTCACCCACACTATTTTTTAGCAAACCTTTATTGAAGCTTTCACTAAGGTCCCTTGCAATCTTCCTTAGGGGACCATCACAGAGTGGACAACAGCCATCAGCTGGTAAGCACGCCATATGGAATGTATGAAAGCAAGCAAGAATTTGGATATCCTGTAAACTTGTGATGCGACACACTGGCGAGTCGCAGGAAACAGAGGGATCAGACTCCAGTCCAGGTTCCACTTTAGTCAGGTTGTAACTCAAAGGGAAGCACCTTGTGTCCACATCCTTATAAAATGTTGGTAAGTGGTAGTGCACTTTGCCTTTGGGTCTACCATTTGAATAGCACTCCTGATTTACCTGCAAAATATAAATTAATTGATACTTTTTAATAAATAAAATTAATTATTATCACAAAAGTTTTTTAAAATTTTAAATTTCAAAATAATTCATGTGCACAAATTGAATAATTGTTGGATCAATATTATTAAGGAAGATAATTCTTTCACTGTTTACAACCAAAACAAACCTTGGTAGCCTTTCCAGAGTTTCTTGCTATCCTCTGGAATAAGCCTAGCAGAAACTCTGCTGTTTTTCCTGTTACCAGCCACAGATTGTTATCAGAAACATCCCTATGGTAAAGGGGAACAAAACATTCCTTGAACGTTGACAGATACCCACATGAAGCGATAACTTTGGCGATTCGAGACAGTGCCATGCCATCATCGTGTTCAGTTGTGTGTTCTCGTAAAATAGAGTGGAATATTTCCACTTTCTTTTCCGTAATCAGACTGAAATACTCCAACTTCTTTGACCAATAGCCTGGTAGGAACACTTTCTGATATTCCATGTCACTAAGAAATGAAAGTGTTGATTTATTGTAGTGCCTTCTTGCCCAGCAGATAAAGAGGACAGCCATTTGAGTCATCAAATTCTCATATTCCAGAGGATCTCCACTGCGGAAAATATTGTACTGGAAACATACAAGTGGCAGCACATGTTCAAGTAAGTAGATAACTGACACATATTCGTGGTCTTTGCAAATGCCAAACTTTTGTAGGACTTTTTCCCGGATTTGAAGCCATCCTAATAAGGCAGCAGTTAAACATATTGTCACTTTGTATGTTCTTGGCTTGTTCGGTAGATCCTGTCCAAATACAGATTTATGAAGTTCATCGAAAAAGTGCTTCAATATTAAAACAGTATCTTCTGCAGCATTTAAGGACACGTGGAACTGGCCTTGTTCTGGAATGATCGATTGTTTTAGAAGGTAACATTTCCCTTGTGCTATGTTCTTTTTTGGGTAGTACCAACCCGGCCAATCTGCAGGCCATGGCACAATGTTCTTTTCCAGATAATTCTTAAGGAGTGGGCATTCTTGTACCAATTTTGTGAAGCGTTCTTTGTAGTTATCTGCACTTCTTAACTGCTGTTCATGCTCTGACAGGAGCTGGCATGTTTCCAGTGTGCAGAGGTCTTCATGGCTTAGCTGGTTATTCCTCGCGAAGCGAGGAGGGCCGAAGGCCCTCCGAGCGTAGCGAGGTTTATAAATTTGTCGCGTGGGGGCTTGGGGCGCTTGGGGCGGTCAAATCTCGATCTGCCCATATATATTTCGATGGTGTCCGCACAGTTGCCTAGCAACAAAACCAAATCGCGACCGCTGACAGTTGTGCACTCTCATGTTTCTTCGGCGTGTTTCTTCATACCACCTGATTCTCAGAGGTTTATTTTCGAATTTTAAAACCCCCACCATAATAAACAAGCTCCTTTTGTCGCTTGTTTATTATGGTGGGGGTTTTAAAATTCGAAAATAAACCTCTGAGAACAAGGTAGTATTTGTTTACTACATGATATACTACTTACCCGAAATAAACCACCCAGCATAAAAAAAAGAAGAAAAGATTAAAACGAAGCGTCTCCTTTTATTTTGAAAAATTATTACAAATAGACAACTACAAACCATGTATCATATCAAAAGTTTCTCAATTAGAGCATTACATAACTTACCATGGAAACAAGGCAACAAACAGCTGAATGAAAAGAGATACATAATGAGCTTTTAAAACAACCTTTCTGTTATAACAGGCAGCAACTTGTGCGTATAATTATACGTTTAGATTATATAAACTGTCGCTGGGACGGTCTTTGTTACCCTTGTTTTAAGCAAGGAATCAAACATAAACTGTTGTACACTCCTCCGATCGAGAATATACCTTTAGTAAAGATTTGCTCTGATACTTACGATTGGCACAGCGCATATAACGAATTAAAATTCGAAAATTAACCGCTGAGAATCAGGTAGTATTCATTCAATCCATGATATACTACTTAACAACCGAAATAAAAAAAAGAAGAAAACATAACTGAACACACACACACAAATTTCTTTATCTGATTACATATTTATGAGTCAAATTTGATATCGATTGTTGCCGGATTCAACAACTGTCAGGTTATTGAAGCAATACAAAACCTACCACCAGAGTTACGTGAGATTATTTACAAACATTACCTCGCCAAAAAACTGAAAGAGCGAGAGGCTTTGGGTTGGAACCTGGTTCACAATGAGCTTTCAATACAACCTTTCTGTCTTGAAAGGCAGCGACTTGTTCATATTCTGGTGTGTGTAGCCTATATGCATTGTTGTTGTGGAGGGTGTTGTTACCCTTGTTATAAACAAGAAGAAATCTTACATGAAATAACCATCTCTGTTCCGATCTTGGATATAACTCTAGTTAATTATTGCACTGATATATGGGAAGAGGACCACAGTCATTAAGTTATGTTTACGGCGCGTGACTTCGCGGTCTGGTGAAACTCACAGACAATGACGTAATTTATATTCTTGTACAAACATTGAAGGGAAACCCCCTTAACAACTCAAGCTTGAAAAAACAAATTAATATTCACAGACAGATTACATTAATTCATAATCAAAATATTCATTACCGTCAGCAGACGTTTTGAGACCTATTTTATAAACAAATTGATAATATTCATCTTCAAGATCTTCAGCAAGACGTTTAGGAGCCCATACAAGAAGTTCATCTCCACATTTTGTTTTTAAAGTTAAAATAGCTGAAATCCCATATTTACTTTCCCGGTGTGAAACCTTTTTAATTTTGTATACATCGTCTGAAATATTTCTCCATTTTAAGATTCCCTTCTTTTAAAACTTTCTTTAGTTGGCCATTCTTCTGAGATTTCTTGTTGATCTATAAATACATTCTCTGTTGGCCAGTCTTGTGAGATCGCGTGTTTATCTGTACAGACATCCATAGTGATATTGAAGATACATTTGTTTAATAGCGTATACTTTTCTGCTCGAGGTGAAATTTTGTGAAGCGCATGCGTAAACATCCAATTATTGTGACATTTTGGTGAAGGGCAGAAAAAGGGTACCATAAGGAATAGAAGAAGAAAAGCGTGTTTAACATATATTGAAAGTGATCAATATTTATTAGTTCACTCAGTGGTAAAGCCTTAGGGGGGTGATGGTTGGCCACCATCTGAACCCTGTTTGAGGGCTTGCATGCGGTGAATTACGAGGCATAAAGGAACTCCTTCCAGTGGCTAAGTACGTTATTGCCATACCACCCTGGTGACAGGGGGGTGCTCAGAAATCCCTCGGGATTTCAACCTCGCTCCCAGAGGTAAAATGTGGAATGACAACCGCCTTGTCAGCGGTTAAATCCTCACTTCGGTGAGGTGAAAGTCCTAGCCGAGGCTAGGCAAGAACAGCCACGAGCACCCCCCGACAAGGGTTTTTGCTCTTTTATGTGACCTGTCACGCAATGTCACGCGTGACTGTCACGTTTAACATCACGCAATGTCACGCCTCTTGTCACATAAGGTCACGCGTGACTATCACGCATTTTTTCGTTTTTTATAAGAAAAAAGGTTTCATTTTCAATTTTAAGAGGAAAAATCTTATTATGGAACCACATCTAGTCCTGAAATGGGGTAGCCATCTTCATCACGAGTTGGTAACAATATTTTTGTAACACACTCACGAGTTAATGAGTCTTATTTGTCTAATTTCGGGGGGCGTGAGAAGTTCAATTAAGTGATAGCAAATAGCTTGCAGAGTTGCAATCATTTCGAAAGATATATAATTACTTTGAAAATCTATAACTGAGCGAACTTTTTATCATACTTTCTTTGAACAGATAGTGGAATTTCCATACAATGATCAGTAACGAAATTATCTATCATTTTCAATCTATCAAGAAATACTTTTTCGTCGAAAGCTTCACCTCTGAGGTAAAAGCGAATCTCATCAAGAATTTTTTGGTATTCGATACGGGCAAAATTTGCTTGTTCTGTTTTCTTATCGTATTTCTTAAGGCTTGCCACTGCTTTCAAAGTAAGACCAACACCAGTTAAAGTTGCCATAACAACTGGGTTCAATGTAATTCCTCCGGCTACTGCGGCACTAATAATTAACTTGCCAGCTGAAAGATTACAAACAAAATTTTTTCTTCGAAAACCGCGATGCAACTTTTCATAGCCATAATGTTTCTTATGGTAATAACCATATAAATCTTTCAGAATTTTAACTTTCTCTGTAGAAAGTGTCTGGTCGATATGGTTGAATTCGAAAATGTCCCGCATTGTGCTATAAAATAAATGTAAAAATGTTTATAGCACTCTATATTTAACCAAAATTAAGAAATTTTCATTTTTAAATTTTGGAGAAAACAAAAACACCGAAGAAATACCCTGTGGTATTTTTAAATTAATATCTATTGTCTGTTTTTGAAGTGCTTGTGTTGAAGTGAAAGTTGTTGGAGTAATACCACCACCAAATAATTTTAAAGTAATGGATGGAAATGGACCTATAATTTTTTTATATAATACTGTCATATTTAATATATAGTTATTTTCTGGAAGGAGTACATTAAAATGACCATTTAATGTAAAAATTGTTTTATCATTTTTCGTATTTAAATTCCCATATATATAATGAACGGACCACTCAAATTATGTCCGTTTAAAGAAAGATCTGTTTCCATAACCATTTTTCCATTCTCAATAACAAAAGCGGTGTCATATACACTTGGATCAACGTTTGAAATTGTTTCTTTTACACCATAAACAATAAGATGTCTAATTGTTGAAAGTGATGGAAAACTAACTGTACCGTGTAGATCGAGATATAGGAATTGTGGAGGTGAGCTACCCCATTTGTGAAAATTGATAACTGTTTTGGTGTACTTCTCGAATGTTTTTGTTGCATAATTAGAAATTGAAATCGTCGTTGTTTGCACTGTCACACTCAACTCACTCATTTCTGGAGGAAACCATTCAACGACCATAGTATAGTAACCAACCGGAAGTTTATATAGGTTAAAACCGAGGCGTGACCGGTACTGGTTGGGTGAGCCTTTTTCAAACAAGAGTTTAAGTTGGTCGGCTTTTTTATTAATTTGGTGTGGAGAACTAGGAAAATCGTTAATACCCAAAACCTCGATATTGTTTTCACTCGAAGATTCATTAGTGTCTTCCATCAAGTATCTGAAGGCGTCCCTTTATTGACCCGAATTAATGATCTGAGATTCATGAATTTTTTGAGTGACAAGATCTCTCATAGTTGTTATTTCGCTTTGCATAAAAGCAACATTAACTGCGGATTTCGAATCTTTGTAATCGGTTTGTAAGTTAATAATTTTATTGTTATTTAAATTTAATTCTCCAGTCATGCTTTTTGTGCCATCGTTTTTAAGATATTCTTTTTGTGTTTCACTAAGTCTTTTATTGACAAACTCTACACTTGTGGCGTCTTTTTGGTTTGATGGAAATTTGAGATTTACAATCGAATTATTTTTCATATCAATGTCAGCTCCTTTGTTTGTGGCTTGATCTGCCTGTACTGGGTCTTTTACGTTGTAGATTGTATTATTATTCATATCAATGCTTGCTTCCATTTTTCCGCCTTCCTTTTTTGAAAGAAAGATATTTCTCGTGTCCTGATAGTTTATTACCTTTGTCAGATCACCGTGGACAGGATAAGGGTTGCTTTTTAATCGCAAAATATCGTACTTATTTTGCATGTCAATATTAGCAGAACCGCTGGCACTACCCTGAGGTCCACGATCACCTTTATCGCCCTTGTCGCCCTTGTCGCCTTTTAAACCCCGCGGTCCTTGTGCCCCCTCCTGACCTTGTGGTCCAGCGGGCCCTTTTTCTCCTCCTGGATCATTAAGACCTTGTGGTCCTGCTGGGCCTTTATCACCCTTCGGGCCAGGAGGACCCTCAGGGCCAGGAGGACCACCTGGGCCAGGAGGACCAACTTTTCCACCTTCACTCGTCGTAGTTTGGCTAGTTCCACCTATTTGACAAGAGTTTTTTAAACCAATTACAAAAAGGCTTGATGAAAAGAGCAGCACCACTGTGGAAGAAGAAGAAGAGGAGCAGGAATTTCCTGATTACACAATGGATGAATTTGACGAAACTTACCCTTTTGGTGATGAATTCAGACCGGATGCACCAACACCAGCACCATCACCAACACCATCACCAACACCACCACCAACACCACCACCACCACCACCCTCATATCAAGAAGTTGTTGATGATGATGATGATGATTTTCCACCACCACCACCCCAATCGCTGATGGAAGAAAAAAAATCCACACGTAAAGAGTGGGGGAAGCCGGAACCGGTTAAAAAAGAATATCCCCATGAATCAACCCTATTGCAAACAGTCAATCAACTGATCACGAAATTTGGTAATGATCCCTATTACAAAGTAAAAAGTAAAAATTCTCTATTATATGGTTATGCAATTGAGGACCTCAAAACAGTAAGAGATGGAATTTTTGGGAAAAGAGGAGTAAACACAAGTTTTTGAGAAACAGTTACAGGCGGGGAAGGATAGACTGAAGTCCACTCCCCCACAAGAAAAAAGAGAAACTACTCCAACCCCTTTGGAAAAAGCTGTCATGAGCCGAAGACCTGCCTTTGAACTTTCTGACAATGAAGATGACTTCCCTGAACAGGATTGGGAAACTGAAGGAAGCGGCATCGCTGATGAAGCTGAAAAATTGATCAACCAACTTCATATGAGCTTTGGTTCGATAAAAGCAGGAAACAACTCGATAAAACTTTAAAAAAAAGATAATGTCTCTGCTTGATGCACTTATTGAACGTGGTACAATCGATAAAAAGGAAAAGAAAAAATTATTTCTGATTATATAAAACAATAATGAGCTTTAACATACTGCTTGACTCGAGCCTTGCAAAACAAGAAAGAGGTGGAGAACGGAATGTTTCACACGATTTTACAGTGAAGTTTTTTCCTCCAATCGAATTGGATTAAAAAAAAACTATAAAGCTGCGCTAAACAGACTTATCACAATGAGTTACTCATGGAATAACATCGATTCTCGTTATGATAATAACAAAATTCGCTGGAAGAAAACAACAGAACAAGTGTGGAAGACCTTAACTTTCCCGAATGGAATGTATGATTACAAAAGGATTAACACTTTTATTCAGCAACACACCGGTAAAGTAGACCTAACAAAAAAAGACAGTGATTACATTTTCACTATATATTTTGATATGTCGATTTATAGGGTTGTGACCTTGATACATAATGATTATGAACTTGACTTGTCTCAAGGAAATTTTAATGAATTGCTTGGTTATGGCAAAAGTACCTTGAGTGGAGATGTTGTCGGAAGAAAAGTTCCAAATATCACAAGAGGTGTTGATTGGGTATATTTGCACTGCGATCTTATCACACGCCCAAACAACGATGTTTCAAGCGATATGTTATACAGTTTCTCAACAGCAGATCTTCGGGTTAGCTATCCATTTCGAAAAGAGCCGCGCCGGCTTGAGTGGCAACCTGTGAATAAAAGTTCTATTAATGCAATAAGGGTTCAGGTGACAGATGGAAGAAACAACATTCTGAATCTCAACGGGACAGATATTGCAATTAGCTTAATGATTGAAGAAGAGTAAAGATTTTGTTGGTATAAAGATACAAATCATGAATCATCCGAGCGAGTGGGCAAGATTCTTTGGCGAAAACACGGGACGTTATCGATATAAACACAAAGGATCGGGTATTATCCGTGACACCTTCATGACAATCGGTAAAATATTCAAAAAAAATATAAAGGACGTGACAAAGAAAACCACCGAAAAAGCTTCAAAAACAATCGCTGAAAAAGCGGGACAGAAAGTGGGTGAACTTGCTGAGGAAAAAGACAAATACGAAAAATACTGCAAGAGCGAAAAAAGCAAAAACCGTTGTCACAGGATGCAAAAAAGAAACTTACAAATATTTTACAAAATAAAGTACCGAAAAAATCAGATGCCCGTGTGAAATTAAATCAAATTTTGGCAAACGAAATTTAATCAAAAAAATTTTTCTCTCTTAACTCTTGTCAAAATGTTCAGAACTCCACCATACCTCGAGAAGACTACATACATTCGAGTTGATTTGGACACTGCACTCGACTTCCCTGGAAATAACAACACTCAAAAAAAGATGGGATACAAATTTGCCTTGAAAGAGCGGGACAATTTTTATGACTGGTACAACGCTTATTTCCGCGTCGATTTCGACTTGGAAGCTACAGCAAACGGAGCCGATATTGCTGAAGACACTCGATCGGCTCCGATCAACGTTTCTTTTTCATTGATAAAAAGTTTGGTCGTCAAATCATCTGGAAAAAAATTATACGAGGCGAATAATATTCACAAGGTTGTTTTCATCAAAAACCTGCTTGACTTTTCGGATGATTTTTCGAGAAGTGTGGCAAAAAACTATTTTTGGTATCTTGACAATGATGATAACACTGTGGTTGCAGAAGCCACTGTGAAGAACCTTGGAATGCGGGCAAGGGCGATTCTATCAGACCAAGGCAAAACAGTTCATTCCATTATCCCTTTGAACAGATACTCCTTCTTCGAAAGTCTTTCCGACAGGCTGCTGCCACCGTTACATTTTGAGTTTGAAATTAATCTGCAAGACGATGAAGAAATGATTTGGCAAAACGATGGAACAGCTCGAAGGATTGTTGTCCGCAAATTTGAGTTGTGGGTGCCACAATTACATTTCACTGGCAAAGGACAAACCCTGGTCATTGAAAATTTCTTGAAACCAACCCAATGGAAATACCTGCAAGAAAATCTGACACAGAGCAGCGCCCGAAGGGATGCGAATGGTAGGTGGTTGATTACACCTGGTGTAAAAAGCCCCAAGCCTGTTTTTGTATTCATTCAACAAACTCGGAAACAAAATAATTTCCAATACAATCCTTACATTTTTGACACATTTGATATCGATGGTGATAACACAGCAAGATTGGACACTTGCCGTCTTCAGTACGGCACAGAATTTTATCCTGAGCTTGAATATGAGTATAACTTTAAAATAAGAATTTTGAATGATTTGATCGATTTCAGATACAAAAAGAATGACTATAACACCGGAGTTCAGCTGCCGCTTTCCTGCTTTGAGAAGTTATACCCAGTTATCTACTTCGATCTGCGAAATTCCAAAGAAGGTTTGACAGACGATCCCAAAAAGCTCGAATTCCATTATAGACTTAACGAAGCCGCTAACGCTCAAGATTATGTAATTTTCGCCGCGATTTTGAATGAAGAAGAATTTGTGTTGAAGCAAATTGGTAATGAGCTTGTTGCCGGCGTCTAGAAAAAAATTCTTAATATAATATACACACACGATGAGCACTACTTATCATCCATATAAAATTGCACTGACTGATGGTCAGAAAAAGAAACTTCAAAAGGCTTATGCTAAGAAGATGCCTGTTAATCTGAAAGTTAAACCAGAAAAAAAATTGGACGCGGTGACGGACTCCTTCTCACTGACACTCAAATCTCGCGACTGAAGAAAACCTCAGCGGCAGGGAAAGGAATGGTAATAAAATTAAGCCAGACACAGATTGAGAATACTGCGAAGAGTTTTCGAAAAATAATCGGAAAAGGTATGCAAACGCAACCACCACCACCATCACGAAAAAGACGATCACCACCTTCACCAAAAGGTAGAGGAATGCAAATTCAACCTCCACCTTTTTTTGGAACTTGGAATGATTATTATCGTTTAAAAAAAATAAAATTTGAAGATAAACCATTATCCAACATTGACCTTAGAAAATGGTGCAACTTTTTGCGAATTCCCATCAAAGGTATTTTCAGCAGAAACGAAAAAAAACCTTTTTTCCATTCTCCATGTATTATCAACTTGGATGATTTCGGAAGTTTGGGAACTCACTGGGTATGTTGTTGGCGAAAAGGAAAAGGTCTTTACGAGTATTTCGATTCATTTGGTTTTCCACCACCTTTAGAATGGGAACAAGAGATGTCAATGCATGGGATGAAATATTTTTTCAGAAATGATAACCAAATTCAATGGGAACAAAGTGTGAGATGTGGTTACTACTGCCTTCTCTTTTTAAACGAAAGAAATAAAGGCACAAGTTTTGCCGATATTTTGAAAATGTTCTCCAACGATTTACTTCAAAACGAGGAAATAGTGAAAAATTATTTTTCATAAGATATATACAATGGAAGTGTACTGTGTGAAAGAAAGCGGAACACACCCAATGTGCAGGGAAGTAAAAAAGTTGTAATCACAAATAACAATCGAAAACTCTTAAAGGCAAAATGCGCTAGTTGGGGAATGACAAAAACAAGCTTTATGCCGTTAAACTAGGTGTGCCCTCCCGCGCGGAGGGCAGTGGTATTGATATACATGCAGCAATTGGAAAATTTCCGAAACCAAAAAAAGGTTGGACATTACCAGGCCATAATTTCACAGGGCCATACAACCCTCTTGAAAAGCAGTTGAAATACGATCCAGAAACGGGTGAAATTCTGGAAATATATCAATCACCAACAGGTGCAACAGATGCGATTGCTATGCAACATGATGTTGATTATGATGTTTGTTCCAACCGTGAAAAAAAATACGGTGAAAATCTCAAAAAATGCAAACACAAAGCGGATAAAAAAAATGGTTGTCTCTTGACGCAGTTCCTTACAAACAGAGGCAGTGGTGTCATGCGGCTGCAAGAAATACAATCAATGCTAAACAAAAGTTAGGGTTGGGTTTGAAACAACAAAAGGGGACTGGTGTTTTGGATAAACCATTGGAAGTAGTGAAATTTGCTGAAACTTTGACAAAAAAAATGATTCCTTCCACAAAAGATGTATTCGATCGGTATTGGTCAGGTGATATTGCGAAAAATGCTTTCACGGGACCAACTGGTGTCACAAGCAAGAAATTTTGGACTCATCCAAAAAAGGGTACTGTCATGCGTTTGGTGAAAAATCCGAAAACAGGCAAATATGAAAATGTTTATGAAGAACCTTGATTGGTTTTCAACCACCATTTATCAAACTCCTGTTTTGCGCGCCGCCTGCTTGCTAAGGTTTTAGGAAGGTGATGATAAATAGATTCCATAATTTCTTTTTTGTGGGGCCAGCATTCAAAAGGTACCATTTCAAAATAATTATGCAGAAAACAGCGGTAGTTCACTGACTTGCCGGTTATCCCCTGAAATTGAGCAATAACGTTACCAAGAAAGCGACCTCGCTGGAAGAAAACATTTTGTCAATGTTACATTTCCGTAAAACATCTTTTAAATGAGCATTATTCGTTGGAAGAGCAGTGGAACTTCTTCTCCGATTTTCTTCTTGAAACTGTTCATCATCACATTCAATCACTCTACCACATTTTGGACATACACGACATAACTCATTCACCACATAAACTATTTGCTCCTCGCATGAAGGACAACGATTAATCTTTTTTGATAACAGGTTTATTTCATTTCTTTTTTGCAACATTTCTTGAATTATTTTCGACGAAATTTTCTCACCTTGCAAACAACCAAACGGGTCCTTCATTTTTTATTGTGTATGGTATACAATGAGCTCGCGTATTTTCAATAAGTTGTCAAAAATTTATTACAGCCCGCAAGGGTATTGGAAAGGTTTTACAGCAATTAAGAAATTAGCCCAGGCAGCGAAAGTTTCGGAAGATGTGGCTCAAAACTGGTTGATGAAGCAAGCTCTTTGGCAGATTTATTTACCAGCCCCACGGTACATTCCAAGAAAGAAATTTGATGTTCCTGTTCCAAACAAAGTTCACCAAGCCGATCTTCTGTATCTCCCACACGATCGCCCACCACGCTCCCGTAAACTTTTAAATATGCTCTCACGGTGGTAGATGTGGCCTCTCGATACAAAGAGGCCGAACCGTTGACCACAAAAGAGGCTAAGGAAGTTGCAGCTGCTCTGGAACGGATTTATAGTCGTGGCCCTTTGAAGTGGCCGAAACTGCTTCAGGTCGATCCTGGTCGTGAGTTTATGGGCGCTGTGAATCAACTGCTTTCGAAACATAATGTTGAGGTTGGACGTGGTCGTGTGGATATTCACCGTGATCAAGCTATCGTTGAAAGATTCAACCGCACCCTGGCTGAACGACTGTTTGGACACCAATATGGGGTTTAAATGCGCCTTCCGGAAGACAAAAGATCGACTGAATGGGTGGCTCGACTGCCCGCTGTTATTTCAGCTTTGAATAAGGAAGTCACTCGACTTACTGGTCAAAAACCTGTTGATGCCATCAAAAAGAAAACTGTTCCATCCAAACCCTCGACACCTTATTTGAGACCCGTTGGTGTAAACGAAAAAAAGCTCCCCTCCGGTTTAAGTGTTCGCTATCTTTATCAACCCGGTGAACTTGAAGGTGGTCGACGAAGAGCTACCGACCCAATCTGGTCTTTGAACGTTCACGAGATTGAAAAGATTATGATAAAACCAGACGCACCGGTTATCTATTATTTGTTTGACGGACCAAAACGCTGGTTTGTCCGCGAAGAGCTTTTGGTTGTCCCTCCAGATACACAACTACCACCAGCAATCTAACAATGAAACTCGATCGGTTCTGTGTGAATGCCGTCTTCCAATACCCAGCGTTTGTCGTAGTAAGCGCTCAACCCCAGCTTCTGCTGTTCGTAAGTGACCATCTGCCCGTCCTGCATCCTGAAACCTCTATTAGTTGCTATGTCCTTGCTGCCTTCCAAAGCTTTCTTGAAACGCTGCCACGTGATCTCGTTTTGTTTCTTCGACACCCCTTTCGTGCTGAACTTCTTTTTTTTACCCTCAGAGTCGTCGACGAAATAACATTTTGAACAGAGTGCACTCATTCTGCTGCCTTCACACTCGAGTTTAAAGAGCCCAGGGGTCCGACTGCTCCACTTGTCCCAAGCTAACCATTCTTTCTTTTTTGCCTCAAATTCTGTTTGCAGCTCTGGTTTGATGATGTCTTCCAACTTTTCTGCGCTGATTGCCATGTAATTGCTGTCTGTGTCCATCTGAATCAATTCGAAATCTCTTCTATCAAAATATCTGTCAAGAAAGTCATAATAGAATTCAAGCATTCGAAGTTTAGCTAGTTGATATACAGCTATTCCTACCTGAAATGGTCTTCTGATTGTGATCCGAGGCTTTCGGCTTTCCAGCTCATACGCTTCCCCAATTTCGTCAAGATCACTGAAATATGCGCTTCGCAAGGCTCTGTCGACAACCTTTTCGTCTTTGGTGTAAATAACGTTTGTTTGCCTCTCCAAGGCTTCGATGAGCTTTCCATACCCACTATTTCCTAACAGTTTGAATACCTCAGCCAGCAGCGCCTTGCTTTTTTCTTTATCTCCAGTTCCACGAGCTTCAGTCACTTGCTCCACAAACCAAGTGAATATTTTTGTTGGTTGGTAGTCAATCGTTCGATAAACATTTGTGATCACTGCTCCATGCTCAAGATACCATTTAAGTAGAGGAGCGTATAATAATATCTTCTTTGCAGACAATGCTCCCACTAACTTCTTTCCGTCTCCGCGGTTCCGCTTCGTGTGTTTTAGGTAGTCAAGCATATGTTGCGGCACAGCTTCAACAGGGACCTCTTTGTTGTAGAAGAACGGGCACATTTCCTCAAACTTTGGGTGTAAGTGCTCAGGGATCTCTACATCAACTTCTGCAAATCCGAACCATTGTTCTTCTTTGAGCCTTTGTGTCAGTATGGGAGCGGCGGCTTCGTTATTGTAGTGCACGACCCTTCCTTTTCCACAAGGCATGTCTCTAAGCATGGTTGACAAATACAAAGCGTTGGCGTCGTAACCCACTATATTTTTGCAAAAACGAGGTTCCGCTATTCGATGAGACCTTATTTCCGTAACTCCAACTTCATGATATCTTGTGAAAACAAGGCTTGGTCCTCCAACAACAGCTTCTTTTAACATCTCATACGCTTCTTTGCACGGGCTGTAAAGATCTGCGCCCCTCTCAACACATTCACGAAGTAAGTATTGTAAACTAACACCTGGGATACTTACAGCATCTTTCAAAATATCGATTCCTTTATCAGTGTAGAAAGCACGCATCTTTTCCAGCGCCTCGAGGCCAGGAGCTACATCGAGATTATTGCAGTAACGCAGCCAGTCTGCGAAGGTACACATCCCCTTTTCTTTGAACAGACGCTGGCACCCTTCCCATTCATCCCGTGTTAGAACATAACCACCCTTCAGCTTCCAATACCAATCCTCATATTTCGGAAGTCCGCGAAAATCAAGTTTTTCAGGTGTGTCAAACCATTCATACGGAAACCACGATTTTACAGTTTCGCATTCATAAGCTTTTACCCATTTCTCATAACTTGTACCCGGACCTAAGTAGTTTATGATATCGAGAAAGCGAAAGTTTTTACTCAAAATGAACATAATTTTGTTTCCATTTTTTGCAACTCTTACTTTACCAGTTGTACCAGATAAACGTTCCGCGAAATGTTCTCTGATAAGATTCAAATCATATCTCCGGGAGTTAAACCCAAGAACTGGCACCTGATTACACCATTCTTCTATTTTGAGACGCTGTGCTTTTGTAAGCATATTTATGTCGTCAGGTATGAAGGCTGCTCTTACTTGATCCCTAATGTTTTTCTCACGCCTCTCAAGCTCTTCCATAAACTTGCGAACAAGCTCCGCAGGGTCTCTTTCACAGATATGAGTAGGTTCTCTGTCTAAAGTGTCACCAACGCTAACAGATATTGGTACGTGTGTATTTTCGATAGTTAACATGCCTATAGGTTCTTTCCTCTGATTTTTATCTCCGTATGCTTCGAAGTCATACAATATAGCGTGTGGATAACTTTGTATTTGAGTCTGTGGCAACTTAACATTTATTTCTCCTACTTCACAAGACTATGCCTCGATTACATGGTAGCCAGCAGCTCGAAGCTTTTGTGAACGTTCAACAGTTTCTTTAAATCTATCTTCTCGTGTTTGGTCATGATGAGTAATAATTCTATTTCGATCACGAGGAAAACATTTTCGACATCCATGCCAATGACATCCATGATATTGAAAAACAGTCTTAGTTTCATGGTTATAACCGTCTACAGGTGCACGCTCAACCCATCTTTCACCTCCATGCCCGCAAGCAGCGTGGTGAATGTGAATTTTACGAAGTGCTGCTTCTTGTTCAAGCCAACGAAGAGATTCCGGAGAAGATGAATGTTTTGGATAAAAGGCTTTCTCAAAAGCTGTTTGTGGTAATTCAACTTTTTCGGCCGGACATTCAATCACCGTTTTTCCTTGTGAACATGTTTGGATATGCCGTTGAAGACTGTAAGCTTGAGTAAATCTTGAACGGCAATGAACACATGCATATATTTTTGCAAGCTTCGAAATATCTTTTATAATGAAAGCATGCCCTTCGTAAATTCCAATTGTCAAAATATTTGTTAATTTGGCTGGTGGTGTCCTTCTAAGATGCCATACCACTTCACCATCCTCCAAACGTTCAGGCTCATATACACGAATACCCAACCAATCTTTGAAAATTTGTTTTTTATTAAGATGTTTTTCAACCTCATCAAGTTCATCTAAAGATGTTTTTCGGCAATTTTGTGGAGTAGCTATGAGGTTAAAGAAACTCTTAGCAAGTTCCCGTGCTGCCGTGGTACTTCGATCTGGTCTTGAACCTCGGTGTACCGCAATACAACGCCAAAGACATAAATTGTCTCTGTAAGTGTCTAAAGCTAGCATATAACGACTATGCGCAAGGTTACGCAACCAATCTGGTAATGGTCCTGTACCTAAAAGTGGTTGACGATCAAGCACAACCTTTACATCAACATTAAAATGGTCTTCAAACACCCATTTTGTGTCAGGTCTGTTTATGTTGTCAGTGTCAAGACGAAATTGTTCCCTCTCATCCAGCCATTTTTTAGCATCATTAAAACGATCAAACCAAGGCGAACCTTTGTTTGTGTACGTCACCATTGACGAATCTTCTTCAATGTTTCGTAACTGATATGAAAAATAATGTCTTACGTAGAAAGATGTGTGAACTTTCTCTCTTATTTTTTTCATAAAATCTGGTGTAAGATCTTTTTCAAGGCCTCTAATGAAGCGCCAGCGGATGTAACGTCGCCCTCTTTTTTCTTCTCCCACATATTCGGAAGTGTCATATAAATCAAGAATCTCATTCTGATAGTTTGTGACATTTCGGATATTTTCTCGAGAAATTGGATCAAACTTCCTCAAAATTTCTTGTTTTTTTCTCCCCCTTCTACGAGAAGGAGCGGTCGGTTGAAATGTTTTAGGAATTAAAGGTTTATCTAAACTCTTCTCCACTTTCTCAGAAATAGGTTCATCCAATATGTTCTGAATAGTTTTTCGAACAGCAGGAGCGTCCTCTGCAAGTAATTGCTCTAAAGCTTGTAACGTTGTTGGATCAAGTTCTTTCAAAAACTCTTCAATGTTTATGTTTAGCATAGACATTACAACTTAGATATAATAAAGATGTGTATTTCTTTAATTAATTTTTTTTATGCTGGGTGGTTTATTTCGGGTAAGTAGTATATCATGTAGTAAACAAATACTACCTTGTTCTCAGAGGTTTATTTTCGAATTTTAAAACCCCCACCATAATAAACAAGCGACAAAAGGAGCTTGTTTATTATGGTGGGGGTTTTAAAATTCGAAAATAAACCTCTTAGAATCAGGTGGTATTTGTTTACTACATGATATACTACTGAGCAATTTACCTTATGTCAGAGTGAAGAGAGGTGGGGGGGGAGGGGCTGAACGTATTTTCGTGTACATGACAGAGGATTGGAAGCGAATGGGAACCAGCATGTCGATCTTAACTCCCAATTGGGGACCATTGTGGCCACCCATCCACACCTCCAGTTAAAGCAAAACTCTATCCCCTCCCCACCCCCATCGCTCAATTTTGTGGTGAACCCGTGCCTGAGCCTCGCGAGGTTCTGCGAGTCACGGTTTTCTAGTAAACCCTGTGTTGAAATTACAAAAAGGGGCTAAAAACATTACTCACATTTGAATTAATCAATGTCGATATATTTTTATTATTCTGCCCTCTGCATGAATGATATGCCAGTATCAAGCAAGTGACAATATTTTGAGGTTTAAGTTTGGCACCCAGTTAGAAATATCCAGTAGTATACTTGTTTGTTGTCATTTCTTTTCTTTTATTGATACAGCATAGTATTAGTTCAATTGACATGTAGTTAGATGATGATTTACGGTATAACTGATTTTTAATTATTTTGCCCCCCTTTTATAATTAACAGGATAAACTTGCCTTAATTGCCGTAGTGATTCTTTAAGTTTTTTGGGATCTCACTTAAGCATGACAAGGGGAAGCTGTGTCATAAATGTTCTTCTCATGTTCACCAGTGCTTGCTGCATTTTACTGCTAATGACTTCCTCATCTATACCACCATAACAAACCAATACTTCCATTTGTTCCTCAGCAGATATGTCTATTTTAGGAAAATGTCAATTTTGCATAACCTATATTGAGCCTTAAAACTGAATTGCCCGCGAAGATTTTTCGATAATGTTTAAGTACAACCCTTTGACGTTTTTAGGAAATTCAGATCAACCACAGAGTTTGTCTACTACATAGAGAAAAATTCCTTTGAAATTTGGTAAAATTGGCACTTTTTCAGATCTGCCAAACCACCCTCTCTGTTTTAAATTATTGCTCAGCTGATAAGGAGAGTCCAAAAGAAATATTAGTATTTTTATGAAGATAAGGGTCAGTTTAGTAAAGAAACATCATTTGATATATGATTGGCTGACGTTTGTTTTGACAAGAGACATGCAAAGTTGGTAAATTTTAGAACATTTTTTGAGCCAAAATTGCTTCCAGGGGGGTCAAATTTCAATTGCCTGTCACGTGACCACACTTTTATTAGAAGACAAAATAATGGCGATTTGATTACTTCCTCATGACTAGCTTTCAGCAGGCAAAGTTTGAGATAGGGTTGTTCCTGACCATTTCCAAAAGTCTTTGAACCTCTCGTGGACTGGCTCTTAAATCTTTCCACAATAGCTTGATCACGGTGTATATCCACACGACCGCGCCTGACCTCGACATTGTGTTTCGAAAGCAGCTGATTTACAGCCCCCATAAACTCACGTCTGGGATCCACCTAAAGCAGTTTCAGCCATCTTAAGGGTTCTCGCTTGTAGATCCGTTCCAGAGCTCTTGCAACCTCATTTGCCTCTTTTGTTGTCAGTGGTTTGGCATCTTTGTACCGAGAAGCCACAACTACGACTGTGAGGGCGTACTTGAAAGTCTTACGGGAGCGTGGTGGGTGATCATTGGGGAGACACAGGAGATCGGCTTGGTGGACTTTGTTCGGAATGTGCTGTGGTGCAGGCAAGTAAACCTGCCAAAGAGCCTGCTTTATCAACCAGTTTTTAGCTACATCATCAGAGACCTTGGCAGCCTGAGCTAATTTTTTTATGGCTGCAACCCCTTTCCAGTACCCTTGAGGGCTGTAGTAGATTTTGATAGCCTGCTGATTTGTTTTGCACTCATTGAAATATATGAATATATATGAAACAATAAAAAAAGATGGACGATCCATTTGGTTTTTTCCAAGGGATGAAAGTCCCTTCACGTTCAGAACTGAGCAAAATGTTGGACCAGTTTCAGGAAGAACTGCGCTCCTCGTATCGATCAGCATCAACCGCAGGTCGGAGTAATTACTGTCCTTCATGCGCGGTTGAGCTCCTCGTCAATTGTCAGGAGTTCCTTTATGAATGCCCGGAGTGCCATATGGTGATTAAAGGCGATGACATCCAAGACATGAGTTCGGTCAGACCCCCGGAAGAACCCGACACTAGTGTGTGCTGGGTTCATTTAAAAAATGTTCTAAAAAAATGTGGAATTTACGACATGTTCAACTATGATCAGATACGCTTTCTGGGAAACGTTATTGAACAATTTAAGATCTATAATTCTGTGAACTACGTCAGCTTTCTGAACAATTATTTTGAAAAGGTTTCTTCTGAAGACTGGCCATACAAAAATGAAATTCTCGAACTTCTATCTCTTCACCTCCCTAAATCATCAGAAACCGAACAACGTGCAAAGAAAAAGGTTTGATGAATGGTGGAGAACCCAGTGACCTCTTACCAGGAAGCAAACAGTTTGCTGTATTTGATATTTCGCCTTGAGGGTATTTCCATGCAGTGGTCACTGATCAAATCATCAATCATTTTTAATCTGTCGAGGAACGCTTTTTCGTTGAAAGGTTCACCCTGAGGTAAAATCGAATTTCGTCAAGGATTTTTTTGAACTCGATCCTTGCAAAATTTGCTTTCTCAACCTTTTTGTCATACTTCTTGAAGGTTGCCACCGCTTTGACAATGAGACCGACCCCTGTTAAAGTTGCAATGACAACTGGATTCAGGGTTATGCCACCTGCCACCGCAGCACTGACAATTAATTTGCCAGCGGAAATGTTGCAAATCAAGTTTTTTCGTTGGTAGCTGCGGTATAGCTTTTGGTAACCGTAATGATTCTTGTGGTAGTAGGCATAAAGATTTTTCAGCATTTCAACAGTCCCCTTGGAAAGGGTCGTGTCGATGTGGTTGAAGTCGAATATATTTCGCCTTGTGTCGCTCATCGTAATATATAATAATTGAAAAATTTTTTCACGGCACTATATTGAATCAATAATAGATATTCTTCATCCTTAACATCTGAAGCCAATTCCACAGCCATAAGGGGAAATGTAAGTTTCAAATTTACGTTTATCGTTTGCAATTGAGTTGCTTGGAGTGAACTGTAAGTTGATGATTGATGTAAAAAGAAACTGTGTTTTATTTTTGAAGATATTTTTTGGTAAGAACTTTTTACATTGAAATAGAACCCTTTTATTGATAATATGTGACTGTTGACTGGAATTATAATTTTGTCACATTAATTCAATAAAAATGTGTTACCATTATTCGTATTTAAAATGCCATGTATGTAATGAACTGAATTCAACAATCTGTGCACATTACTATTTTACCATATTCAATAACATAGGCTGTGTCATAAACACTCGAGTCCACATCATTTTGTGATCCCTTGACGCCATAAGCAATCATATAACCTATTCTCTGCGTGGGACTACTTGCAGTGCCATGACAATGCATGTCAATGTAGATGTATTCGGGCGGGGTTATGCTCCACTTATGTAAGTGAACGATGGATCTGCTGTAATTGACAAACAGCTTGGTGGCTTGTTGATTAATATTTAGTGAAGTGGAAACGACACTCACTGACAAATTTGTTGTGCTTGGAAGGAAAAATTCAATGGCCAAAGTGTACTCGCCTTCTGGAAGTTTAAATATGTTGAATCCAATTCGAGAAGAGTAATTATTTTGAGTTTTTTCCCCATTTTGAAGTTGTATGCTTTTTTGTTTACGGTGTAGGGGGAACCTGGGAAGTCAACTATGCCAGTGACTCTTATGTTGTTTTCGCTGGATGACTCGTCGGTATTTTCCATGAGATACCTGAAAACATCTTTTTTATTGGTTGAGCTGGTGATGTGGGACTCCTTGATTTTTGTGTCGATGTAACTTTTTAGCCCTACAGTTACATCCCCTTTGGCGGTGCTCACCTTATTGCTGACATAACCGACATTAGCTGCATTTTATGTTTTTGTTATCGGTGGTCAAGTTAATTATTTTTTTATTGTTCATATTTTAATCATCATTTGCGCTTTTGTCGAGTTTTGAATTGAGTTGGTTAGCAACATAAGTTCTATTTACAGCAGAGTTTTGAAATCGTGGTATTTCCGGTATGCCTATTAGATGGTTCCTGTTCATTGATAACGTCCCAAACATTAAACCTCCATTTTTGTTTAAAAAATTATCGTCAACATATCTTTTGTTTGTCACATGGTCTGCCGCTCTGGGGTCAGGATCTTTGACGTTATGAATGTTATCGTTGTTCATATCAAGGCTTTGTTCCATTTTCCGCCTTTTTTTGAGAGAAAGATTTCTCGCTGGTCTTCATAGCTAATGACTTTTGACAGATCGCCGTGGATCGGATAAGGGTTTCTTTTCAACCTCAATATCTTGTACTTATTTTGCATATCAATATCAGCGTTTTTGTCCAACTTTGTCGCTAGTAAGGTAGGATCTCCATCTGCGCCGGTGGGGCCTTTCGGCCCTTGCAAGCCTTGAGGCCCTCTAAGACCTAGTGAGCCACGTGGGCCTTCCAAGCCTCGGGGTCCTGGATCGCCTTTGTCTCCTTTTTCACCCTTATCACTCTTATCACCTTTTTCTCCCTTTTCACCCTTATCACCCTTATCGCCCTTTTCTCCTCTATCCCCCTTTCGACGGGTCTGTCCGTGGTCGCCAGCCGGTTCCTTCCGCACCTGGAGGTCCTTGGGGGCCTGTTGGGCCATGGGCACCATGGGGCCCAGTTGGGCCTTGGGAGCCTTGTGGTCCCAGTGGGCCACTTTCGGTCCAGGGAGTCCTGGCGGCCCTGGCGCCCCACTTGCGCCTGTACCACTCCCAGGTTCATCGATCGCACTGTTTATGTAACCCGTTGTGTATATCTTCATCAAAAGTTTTTTTCATCAATTTCTGTGGTTTGTCATAGTAAAAGATGGAATATTTTTTGTCGGTTGCGCTGTCCAGCAGTTGGTGATCCAACCCAAGCTCGTCCACAATTCGCTTGTTTTCTCTCGGAGAAATGCAAAAATGGCTACAGTTGTCGCGGATGTTTTTGGTACCTTGTAAATGGTTTGAGTGAGATGAATAACGCTGCAGTTTTTGTGCCGCCTGTTGATGAAATAGTTGATGATGGCGTTTTGGTTGCTTTCACAAACCAAGTCGTCAAAGAGGACAACCTTTTGGTTGCCCACCGGAAGCTCTTCAAGTGGAATAATCTCATCCCCTGGCGCCTTGATGACCTCGTAACCAATTTCAGGGTCGGTTCTTGTGGCAAAGTCCTGTAAAGGCGCTCGATATTTGTTTTGGTGGAGGTTTTTTGAAAAAGGTAGACTTTGTCATATTCCAGCAACTCGTAAAGCATATGCAGCAGGATGTTTGTTTTTCCAGAATTGCTTGGCCCACAAATAAACACCCGGAAAACATCAGTGGGCATGCAAGGGTGTCCTTGCTTGCAGACAGTTGTCGTAAGAAAGTTAAGGTCATAATTTTGAATCTTCATTTTTTTAAATTGATATATATGACATAAAAAATGTCAGTGCGAAAGTGGAAACAAAAGGTCGCTGAAAAGTCAGCGGTCGATCAGCAAACACATGAGATACTTCAAAAATATAAAATGAACAAAATTGGGAAGGAGTTTGGTTAGCTCTTAGGAGAGGAGCTTCTTAAACCAATTACGAGAAGGCTTGATAAAACCAACGCTGGACAAGAGAAAGCCGAGGTGGAAGAAGATCCTGATTACACTATGGATGAGTTTGATAGAATAAATCCGTTTGGTGATGACTTCAGACCGGACGCACCACCACCAACACCATCACCGACATCATCACCAACACCATCACCACCCCCACCTATGACATTGATGATGATGATAATGATGATGATAATGAATTTCCACCGCCACCCCCACCACTTAAAGAAAGTTCCACGCGCAAAGAGTGGGGGAAGCCGGGACCAGTTGAACCTGAATATCCCCATGAATCAACCCTGTTGCAAACGGTCAATCAGCTGATCACGAAATTCGGAAATGACCCCAGCTACAGAGTGAAAAGTAAAAAATCTCCATTATATGATTTTTCAATAAAAGACCTCAAAAACATAAGAGATGGGATTGCTGCAAAACGAAAAATAACCTCTGAACATCTTCAAGAAGGTAGCCGGAGGTTGGTGACCCCTTGGGCAAAACCAACAAAGGAACGACCCCCTCCATCCCCTCTTGAAAAGGCTGTTATGAGCCGAAGACCTAATATGGAGCCTTCAGACGATGAAGATGACTTTCCTGAACGAGACTGGGAAACAGAGAGGAGTGGTTTGATGAACGCGTCCGCTGACGAAATTATCAATCAACTTTACGTGCGCTTGGGTTCGATCAAGGCTAGAAACAGTTCAATAAAACTTCGTCGCCAGGTTATTTCTCTGCTTGATTCACTTGTTAAAAATAGTGTAATCAGTGAAAAACCAAAAAAGGAAATTATTGGTGATTATATAGAAAGGCAATGAAGCTCAACCTTCTGCTCGACTCGAACCTCGCGCGCAAACAAATGGCAACCAGGTTTCACACGATTTCACAATTAACTTCAATCCACCGATCCACTTAGATGAAAAACTTGTCACCATGAGCTATTCACGGTACAATATCGCTGAAACTTATGATGACAACAAAATTCGGTGGAGAAAAAAATCTGAAAATTGGCGGACCTTGAATTTCCCTGATGGGATGTATAGTTACTCTGACATCAACGGTTATCTTCAGGCCCACACCGGAAGAATAGATCCGGAAGACAAAGACAGTGAACATATTTTTACTCTGTATTTCAATATGACAATTTACCGGGTTGTCATTTTGATTCACAAAGATTATGAGCTTGGCCTTTCTCGGGGAGAAAAATTGGTTGGTTTTAAAAAAGCAGTTTTTGAAGAAAAAAAAACAATTATGTGGGAAATGTGGTTCCGGATATCACAATAAGTGTTGATTGGGTGTTTATCCACTGCGATCTGATCACACGGCAAGCAAACGATGTTGGAAGCGATGTCCTTTTTAGCTTTTCAGCTGTAAATCTTCCAAGTCAGTTATCCCTTTCAAAAAGAGCCCTATCGGCTTGAGTGGCATCCTGTAATCAAAAGAATTTGGGTATCAGACGGTAGAGACAGCATCTTGGACCTCAACGGGCTTGACGTCGCAGTCAGCATAATAATTGAAGAACAGTGAACATTTTTTTTGTAAATATATAAAGATGAATCATCCAGGTGAGTGGACAAAGTTCTATGACGAGCACGCCGGAAGGTATCGATATGAACACAACGGGTCGGGTTTAGTCCGTGACACCCTCATGACCATCGGCAAAGTGTTCAACGCTGGTGTAAAAAATGTGGCGAAAAAAGCTGCTCAAGTTACTACAGAAAAAGTGGGGCAAAAGATCGGTGGAATGGTGGTAGAAAAAAGCGCCGATAAAATTCAGCAAATTTTGTGAAAGCGCTCGTCACAGGATGCAGAAACGAAACTTCAGAAACTTTTGCAGAACCGAGTGCCAAAAGAAGACGCTATGTTGAAACTAAATCGAATTTTAGCAAATCAAATTTAATCACCCCTCAAAAATTTTTTTTTTACCTTTATATATCGTTCGCCACAATGTTCAGATCGCCGCAATATCTTGAGAAAACTGAATAGATCCAAATCATTTTGGATACCCCACTGACTTTTCCAGGAAATAACCAAACTCAACAGAAGAGTGGTAATAAATTCAGTACTAGCAATCAGGATAATTTTCATGATTGGTATAACGCTTATTTTTGCATTAATTTCACGTTTGAGGCTATTGCAGACGGGGCTAGAATAGCGGCTAACACTGCATCAGCTCCAGTCAATGGTTCTTTCTCATTGATCAAAAGTATGACTGTCAAGTCGGCAGGAAAGTCCGTTTGCGAAGCCAATGATATTCACAAAGTCATTTTCATAAAAAGTTTGCTAGACTTTCGTGATGATTATTCAAGAAGTGTGGCCAAAAACCAGTTTTGGTATCTTGACAGTGATGATACCACAGTAACTTCAGACGCTGCGACTAATCCTGGAATACGACAAAGGGCGGTTTTGTCCCACGAGGGTAACACAGTTGAAACTATTCTCCCTCTCAGCCGATACTCTTTCTTCGAAGGCCTGTCCGACAGGCTCTTGCCACCAATGCAACTGGAGTTTAATTGAAATTGTGCTACAAGACGGCACAGAGATGATCTTTCAAAACAACAATACAGCTCGATGGATTGTCGTCCAGAAACTCGAGTTGTGGGTTCCATAATTACGATTGACTGGTGAGGGTCAGAAGCTCCCAAATGAAAATTTCTTAAAACCAACACAATGGAAATACTTGAAAGAAATGTTACACCTGCGTAGTTCCCGACGTGATGCAAATGGTACGTGGTTGATAACGCCTGGAGTTAAAAACCCAAAGCACGTGTTTTTATTCTTCCAAAAAACATGAAAACAAAAGGCTTTTACTCAAAATCCTTACATCTTTGACATTTTTGATCTCGATGGTGATGACAGCGCAAAATTAGCTACTTGCCGCCTTCAGTATGGTACAACCTTTTACCCTGAACTTGATTATGAAGGTGATTTCAAAATAAGAATCCTCAATGACTTAATCGATTTTCGATACAGAAAAAAACGGTTACAACTCCGGTGTCCAGCGTCAGCTCGCTGACTTTGAAAAATATACCCTATTCTCAGTACCGAAAATAAAACAGGAATATTTCCATAACAATAGATATCCCACAATTCTTAGCGTTGTATATATTTCCACCTTTCTTTGTATTGTGTGCATTTGTCTAACAACATCTCAGAGTGAAGACAGCGAATTTTTGGCTCTGTTGTGCACGCGTCATGGCCGAACCTCAACCGCCTGCTCAACGCCCCTTAAATGTACGTCCCCAGGACGCTTTAAACGAAGTCCGAAGAGAAATGCCTTTGCAGAATGCCCCCGCTGTAGTTCCCGTTGAGAATCCTCCGCCTGCTGACATCCCAGCCGCTAATAATGCTCCACCCGTAGAGAATCCTGGCGCTGCACATGTTGCTCCACCGCTCGAGGTACATAATTTGCCCTGTTTTCTTGTTTTGTTGTTTAGTCTTTTGTTCTGGTTTTGTATTCCGTGGTTTTCATGTGCGCCCAGGTAGGCTTGATACTTTTGGGACACGTGCATGAGTGGTACGGCCACCGCACTGGACTTTTGAATTTAAAATTAGTGCGTGAGTGGTTCGGCCACCGCACCAGAGTTTTTGAAATGGAAGAATATGTGCGTGAGTGGTACGGCCACCGCACCAGAGTTTTGAAAATGGAAGAATACGTGCGTGAGTGGTACGGCCACCGCACAAGAGTTTAAAAATGGAAGAATATGTGCGTGAGTGGTACGGCCACCGCACCAGAGTTTGAAAATGGAAGAATATGTGCGTGAGTGGTACGGCCACCGCACAAGAGTTTAAAAATGGAAGAATATGTGCGTGAGTGGTACGGCCACCGCACCAGAGTTTTGAAAATGGAAGAATACGTGCGTGAGTGGTATGGCCACCGCACAAGAGTTTAAAAATGGAAGAATATGTGCGTGAGTGGTACGGCCACCGCACCAGAGTTTGAAAATGGAAGAATATGTGCATGAGTGGTACGGCCACCGCACAAGAGTTTAAAAATGGAAGAATATGTGCGTGAGTGGTACGCCGATCGCTGTCTTAGTTTGCTGTATTTATACTAGATGGGCTTTAGTTTTAGGTTGAGCTCGGTTCGGCGCTGTTCGATAGCGTCGCTGCGGTACAATTCTAATGTGATTTGACTTACGACGCGGCTGTGATACTACTTTCGATAGAATCTGGTTATACGTGATAGTTACTAATTTTCGACTATGGCGCTTTTCTATTACCGCTCAAATTAACACTTAGACACCGCAGTAAAATCAAAGCTAGGATGGACCGGGTTGTAGGAATCTTAAAACGAATTATATTCTGCTTTGTTAAGCGGTATTTTCAGGAATTTAACTCTCTTGTTTGTGGATTTCAATCACAGAGTTTCTTTAGGCGTTAGAGAACTTGCCGGAAAGTTCTTTCTTTGTTTTCTAGTTGTGATTTTTGCCATTTGCATGCTAATTTAATGTTTTCTTGCCTCAACGTTTAGTTTCACGGCGTTTAGTTAAGGGCTGTTTTGGCTTTGTTTTGCGAGTGAACGTTTTTTCTTTTTCGCCCCGGCGGTGTTTTCTTAACTTCTTGCACCTCGACTCCCTCGAA
The DNA here is from genome assembly GCA_964017195.1 of Siderastrea radians. NCBI lineage: Eukaryota > Metazoa > Cnidaria > Anthozoa > Scleractinia > Rhizangiidae > Siderastrea > Siderastrea radians. The sequence continues at coordinate 5,318,985 of OZ024900.1, forward strand.
TTAGTAGCGTTTTGCGTACTTCAACAGCTTGGGGCTGTGCTTAGTATATTTTTTGTGCACCTTTAACTGGTGTTTACCTATGGTGACCAGGCGTTTTTTCTTCCTTTAAAGGGTCAGGCTAATTTGAGCGTTCAAGCGCTTGAGGAAAGGCTTAAAAAATTGGAAGGCAAAAGTGAGACCGATTCCGTGGGTTTGGCCTTACAGGCTCTGCACAGGACTCTTGATAAGACGCGTTTTGATCCAGAGGATGCTGTATTGGATCTGGAGTCCTTGGTAAAGGTGGCGAAGATCAACAATCACGCCAAAGCGCGGGAATATGAGTGTGTTCTGGATGAGGTGCAAAAACACGCCAAGTCCTTGCACGAGAAGTCTCTGCGAGATTTGCTGGTCGCACTTGTTGGTGACCCGATAAAGAGCAAGGTTCTCGAGAAGACCAATAAGCTCCTGAAGCATGTTACCCCGGAGGGTAGGCCAGCGGCTTCTCCAAGTTGGAGGCGTTATAGCAATCAGTTCAGCTATCATGGAGGTTCCGGTGACAACCGTCGCCGTAATAGTTTCCCGGCAGGCCGTTCGGTTACCCCGTTTGCCAGTCGACGTATGCGTTCTGCCCGTGTTATTTTTGCGGGTCAACTCAACATTTCATTAAAGATTGCACTGAATTTCAGGAAATGAAGTCTGCTAGGGCGCGTAACAAGACAGCGTAAGTGTTGCGCGAAATGTTTTCGCGCTGCAGCAAAGCTGTTGTATTTTTTGTGCTTTTTGGATGAATAAAGCTATTTTTTGTGGTATTATTGTTTTGTTTTCTACCTCTCTTTCGGTTTCTCGTTTTTTCTTTGGTACCAGTTTAGGTTGAATGTGGCTTGAAACAGGAGTAAAACTCTCCTCCCGGTTTATCTGGATCAGGCTGTCATTCCTCCTTTTCTGGCGGCCATAGTATCCGTGGTTTTTTCTTTTCTTTCTTTACCTTTCGGTGAGTTTCTTTTCCCTCCTTTTTATGTTTTCTTTTGTAGAAGAAGCGAAGGGTGCTTCCTCCTACTTCCCCATGCATTTTTGATCCGACGCCATGCGTTCAAGTTTTGCACACAAGGGTCTCCCGCTGGGTAACCATGGATATGTGGCCACTTGATGGAGGAATGACAGCTCCCCGTTTTGACCGCGTTTTCGTTCAGGATATATGCGCTGGAAAGTTTCTTCCCGATATTGAAAAATTCCCTTTTCGTGATCCGGATGTGTTCATCGCTGGCCAGCTTCATCAGTTTCCCAAGATCTGGGAGCAAGTCGCCGCCTCTGGCTCATATGACAGAGCCGATGAGGTTTTGGATTGGTTAAAGCATAAAGTTTCCCTCGCGAAATTTTTTAAACCTTTCAAGGGGAATTTTAAAGGCGTTGCTTATGACTCGGATATTCCGCCAGCCGTGGAATTTGGAAACAATAAGTCCTGTGATGGTTTCCATGACTTTATTGACAAAACTATACTCGAAAGAGTTTGTAGCGGCGCAATTTCTGTTTGGGGGCGGGTTGGTACAGTAAAGCCTCCACACTTAGTTCTTCCTTTGACCGTTGAACCGACCAAGCCCCGTCTCTGTCACGAAAACCGTTTCCTCAACCTGTGGATGATGGATCGTCCTTTTAAGTTGGACAACTTGTCACATTTGCCCAGATATCTGGAGAAAGGCTCTTTCCAGACCACCTTAGATGACAAATCCGGCTATGACCACATTCTCCTTGATGAGCCTAGCCGCACCTTCTTCGGGCTTCAATGGAAAGGATGGTATTTTGTTTCTAATACCATTCCTTTTGGATGGAAGATTTCAGCTTATATCTACCATTCCACTGGTTTGTTAGTTTCGCATTATTTGCGCTCAATCGGTGTCCCTTGTTCCTTATACATTGACGATAGACATAACGCCGAGTTGCAGGTTAGCAATTTTCACGCCGTGAAACAGCCGTTGCTCACCCCCCCGGCTTCTGAATTTCGTCTCAACGCCGCAAAAGCTGCTGTATTCCTTGCTGTCTATACCCTTACATGTTTGGGTTATACTCTTGGTCTTAAAAAGTGTGTTTTTCACCCGCAAAAAAAGCTCAAATATCTCGGTTTTATCTCTGACTCAGATTTACAGGCCTTTTATTTACCTGTTGACAAGCAGAAGAAATTTCTTGAGTTGGTTAACTCGATCCTTTCAGGTAACACTGTCTCTGTCCACACCCTTCAACGTCTCGCAGGGAAATGTATCTCGTTTCGTCTTGCGGTACAGGATTCACGCCTCTTTACAAATGAAATCAACCTTGCTATTGGTAGGGGTTTGAAATCTTCCAAACTCATTCATATCACCCCACCGTTGAGAGCTGAGATTCAGCACTGGTCTGATCCGTCGGTGGTTGCCGGGGTTGGAGACTGGCGTAGTGAACGACATCATCAGTTTGTTATTTATTCTGATGCGTCCTTGTTCGCGTGGGGAGGTGTCTTTCCCAAGGAGAGCCACATTTGCATTTCCGATTATTGGCCGGCGTCTCTCGTTGATTTGGATATCAATGTTAAGGAAACTAAGGCCCTTTCTAATACTCTTTTTTCCTTTGGAGATAAGCTTCGAGACGCGCGAGTGGATGCGTATGTCGACAACCAAGCCCTCGTTCGAGCATGGCATTCCCAGGCAGCCCGGTCTAGTTCTTTCTCTGACGCGCTAAAGGAGTTATCTAACATGGTTTTGAGCCTTAATTTGCACCTGTCGGTTTTTTATATCCCTTCCCGAGAGAACCCTGCTGACCACCCTTCTCGACGTTTCTCTCCGGCTGATAGCAAGTTGGCTCGACACTTATGGCTTCGCCTTCAGAGTCATCCGTGTTTTGGTGGCTCACACGGCCATTCTGTGGACCTCTTGGCCCTTGACTCTAATGCCCAGTCTGACGGTGGTGGGGTTATTCTGCCCCATTTTACTCCGTACCCGACTCCTCTCTCGTCAGGGGTAGATTTCTTTGGTCAGGATTTTAGCCAGTCGGTTTCCAAACCTCTCCTTCGCAATCCCTACATTTTCCCGCCTATTTTGTTGATTGGTCCAGTTCTGAGACACCTGCGTACTACGCAGTTACCTTGCACTGTTGTGGTTCTTGATGTTCATCCTAGGCGCTATTGGTGGCCTATCCTTTCCCAGTCAGCTCGTTTTTCGATCAAACTCTCTTGTAAGGGTGAGCTGGGAGCAATTTTAATGCCTTCTAAGCATGGTTTTTCCGACACGTTTAAATTACCTTGGGATCTCTGGGCCTTCAGAGTATGACTTTAGTTTGGATTTCTCCGTCTTTGTCCACGCAGAAGGCTTGGTATAAGCACGATAACTTATCTAGAGACTTTTATTTTGGAACAGTTTTCTGGACAATTTTAATCAATAGTAATCTTAGCCGACCTTGTTTTGATAGCTTTATTGTCTTAGGCAAATTATCGCATACTACGCGATAATTCGAGCTGTTTGAAGTTTAATAAATAGAAAATTGTAAAATTAAAATTAAAATTAAACTGTAATTGACTGTTTCTTTTCCTTGTTTGTTCGTTTTAGCCTTTGCCGGTGGTTCCAAAGCTTTTTACCCAGTCGGTATCCTGCCCTTCGTGTTCATACCCTAACGATGCTTCGTTCCGTTTTTGTCAAAGTTGTGGTTATCAAAGAAAAGTTCTAGTCGATGTCGCTGCCTCAGGCTCCAGTGTTCCTCTAGATGTTATTGCCCTCGACGACCGTCTTTTGTAGATTGCTAGTTTTTCTGCTAGTTCCAGTTATGCTAAGCAGAAGACTTCCCTTCAAAAAGAGCTTGAGCTCTTTTTGTCTTCCCTTCCTTTTCCGAAGGATATTTCTACCGCCACTCCCCGCGAGCTTTGCTGTTTTCTCGTTTGGAAAGACCGTAAGGGGAAGACTACGGTACACAAATCCGCTTGCCAATTTTTCGGGCAAAAAGGGTCGTTCTCGTGTCTTTGCCCCACGCGCCTCGCCTACGGGACGGTGGACTCTCTGATAGGGAAGCTACGGGCTTTGTTTAACGAGTCAGGAAGGAGAGGAGAGTGGGACCCCAGGCTTCTCATCGGCAACCCAGCCAGCGATATTTCTTTGAAGCAATACTTAAAGGCTGTTACGGCGGAGCAACTTCAAGCCCAAATTACCCCTACCCAGGCTACTTCCGTCTTCGTTCATGATCTCGTGCGTCTAAGCCACTTTTTGGATAAAAAGCTCTTGTCTGATAAACTTTCCTCAATCGAGATGTTTGTTCTCATGAGAGACCAAGCCTTTATTAAAACCCTGTTTTTCAGTGGGGATAGAGCAGGTGATCTAGGGCAGGTGAAGACTCCGGAAATTCTCCGTTTCCCAGCTGGCGATGGTTTACTTTTCAATCACATTTGGGGAAAAACCCTCCGTGATGGCTCGCCCAACCTTTTTGGCATACGCCGTAGTAAGTATCCAGACATTTGTCCGGTTAGAGCTATTGATCTCTATGTGGCCTTCGCTAAGCGAATTGGAATCGACCTTACGGGCGGTTTTCTATTCCGTCCTACGTCTTCAGATGGCACCGTTATTGACAAACCTTTTTCCTCCTCGGCTGCGGATGCCCGTCTCAAGCATTACTTGCGCGAGGGCGAGATTGGCAGAGCTGTATCACTCAACAGTTTCAGATCTGGCTGTGCTATAACCCTTGCTCTCTCAGGCACAGAGCTTCAAGATATAATGGGCCATGTTGGTTGGCACAATCGTTCTACCGCAGCGTATTACATGCAACTTTCAAAAGTCATGTCCGCTGGTTCCCCTTCTTCTGTCCTTACTGGGCGGACAGTAAACATTGAGGATCCGGGGATTTTCTATGACCAGTGCAATAACCTCAGGCGTTTCACTCCAGCCTTTCCACGTTAGTCTTTTCTTTGGAGAATGGGAGAATAGTCTGCTCTTAGGCCGGCTTTCTTTGGAGATACGACTGTTTAGCGGTCGAGCTGGTGGATTTGGGGACCATTTTCACCCTTCCATATCTCATTGTATATTCATGTGTATTGTAGGTAGTGAGAATATGTTACTATCATTTATTTTGACCTCCGGAATGCCAAAGAAAAAATGACTGATGATCCGAAGAAACTTGAGTTTCATTACAGGTTAAACGAACCCACAAACGCACAAGATTACACGATCTTTGCGGCGGTTTTGAATGACGAAGAAATTGTGCTAAAACAGCTAGCTAATGAACTGGTTGTAGTCTAAGAACCCATTTCATAACAGTCAATTTTTTCTCTTTATAATATACACCCCACGATGACCTCAACTTATTACCCACTCAAGTTCGTGCTGACTGGCAAAAAAAGAAACTGCAAAAAGCTTATGCTTCAAGAACGGCTTATGATCTAAGGGTAAAACCCGAGCAAATTGGGCTCGGTGACGACATCCTTCTTACTACCACTCAAATCAATCGAGTGCAGAAAGCGGTCAAATCCAACAAAGAAGTTGAACTCAAATTTAGCAAGACTCAGATTGAAAATACTGCACAACGCAGTGGAAACCTTTTTTCTGCTATGTTAGGGTTGGCACGCCCTTTGATCAATCAGCCCTCGGAGCTTTGGCCAGTGCGGGACTAAGTTTTGGTGCTGAAAAAGTGCTAAAGAAAATATTCGGTAATGGTATTGGTCCACAAGAAGTTGGACTTTACAAACTCGTCCAAGCGATGTCTCCTGCACAGAAAAAAGCTCTTGAAACACAGCTTGTTGGGGAGGGTTTAGTACGCGGGGGTGGTGTGGCTCAATATGGTGGCTTTATTGGTATGCTGGCGTCTCTTGGAGTACCACTTGCTATCAGCCTGGTAAAAAATTATTTGTTAAGGGAATGCAAACCAAACTCCCTCCTTCTAGACAGCGCCGTACTCCTTGCCCTCCACCCCCTCGTGGAAAAGGAATGCAAATACAACTTCCTACATCTTTCTTTGGTTCATGGAGTGATTTAAAAAAAAAGAAACATTTAAGATTTAAAGACGTACCTCTCTCTAATATTGATTTAAGAAAATGATGTTCGTATTTACGTATTCCAATCAAAGGTATGTTCTCTCTCGCGATAAAACAAAACCGTTCCAGCACTCACCATGCATAATAAATTTAGATGATTTTGGAAGCTTAGGCACACACTGGGTTTGTTGCTGGCAAACAAATGGCCTTTGGAATGGGAGATAGAGGTTAAAAAACTTGGGAAAAAACGTTTTATTCACAATAATAACCAAATTCAATGGGAAAGAAGTGTAAGATGTGGGTATCACTGTCTTCTTTTCTTGAATGAAAGAAATAAAGTTACAAGTTATAAAAAGATTTTGGGTATGTTCACCAATGATGTTAAAAATGAATAAATTATTAAAAATATTTTTCCTAATATATACCATGGACGTTTTCTGCGTGAAAGAAAAAAGATTCACCCCCAACGTGGAAGGGAGTGATAAGATTGTAATTCCAAAAAATAACCGAAAAGTATTGAAAGCTAAGTGCGCTAGTTGTGGTATAACAGAAACTCGATTTCTTCCGGGAAACTGATTGTGCCCTCCCAACAAGCGGAGGGCAGTGGTTTACTTGGCAATATTGCCATGACAGTAGGCGATTTAGCCATCACAAAAGGAATCCCGTATTTAGCGAAAACAGGTTTTGAAGCGGGCTGTTACTACGCTTCTGAAGCTATGAGAAATCCTAGACTACAAAACTAAGCGATCGATTATACACTCAGTAAAGCTCAGCCTGCTTTTCAGAAAGTTGGGAGTGAACTGCTCAACCAACTTTCAACGAAAGTGCGACCAAATAGAAGATATAAAACTGATAGGCGTGATTTAGATGGTGCAGGGTTTAATATTCACGAAGTAATTGGTAAATTACCTAAACCAAAAAAGGGATGGGTATTACCAGGTCACCATTTTACTGGACCCTTCAATGATTTAGAAAAACAGCTGAGCTACGATCCAGAAACAGGAGAAATTTGGAAAATATACCAACAACCGACAGGTCCCACCGATGCTGTTGCTATGCAGCACGATGTTGATTATTTCCGTTTGCAGTCACAAGAAACAAAAGTACGGTAAGGATGAAAAAAAATGTAAACACAGAGCGGACAGAAAAATGGTGAAAGCTCTTGATGCGATTCCGTGGAAACAAAGACAATATGGTCACGCACTCGCAAGGAACGCAATTAATGTTAAGCAAAAATTGGGCTTCGGTTTAAAACACTGAATCTTGATGTGGCCCTTAGTTTTTGGTACGAAAAAATAATTTTTTAATTCTTTGCTCATAATTTACAGTAAAACCAAAAAACAGCAGCGTGACATTACGTGACACCCAAGTGTGATTGTCACGCGTGACACTGCGTGACAGGTCACAAAAAGGGACAAAACCCTTGTCGGGGGGGTGCTGTTTGGCTGTTCTTTGCCTGGCCCCAGCTAGGACTTTTCCCCGCCGCTTACAAGGTGGCTGTCAGTTCCCATTTAACCTCTGGGAGCGAGGTTTAGAACTCCGAGGAGAACTCTGAGCACCCCCCCTGTCACCAGTAGGGCCGGAGCGGTTCACCCGGAGGTACTGTCCACTGGCAGACATCCCCCACTATCCCGTAATTCACCATCTGCACGAGTCGTCAAACAGGGTTCAGAAAGTGGCCAACTTTCACCCCCCTAGACTCCACCAGAATCTGTGAACTAGTCATGTAAAGTCCGGTCTTTCTTATATGTCTCAGTTTTTTTCTCACGCATGTGGTAATTTATCACAGGTACCCTCTCTTAGTTCTAACTAGAACTCAAAAATAAGACACATACGCATGCGCTTTCCAGCCTAAATTATGAATAGCGATAATGTAAGAAGAATACACAGCCTCTTAAAGGGTAAAATACTGGCAAATTCATGCGATTTATTCTGTTTTCACTTAACTTTCTTTACCCAGCTAGCAGAGAGATGATGGGAAATAACATATGAAGCTGTGGTGGCAATAAAAGAGGCAAAACAAAATAAAACGAGCTCAGATTAACCTCTTGTTTTCACAAATCGCTGCGATCGATCGATCGGCCCTCGAACTTCAAATCCTGTTCGTTTATTGCTTTCTTCTTTTCAAATCGCTCTGACCCTTTCTGTGGCACTTTAAAACATTGCTACGCTTTTACGAAGAGTAAATTTTGAGCAAGATTGCGCTTGTAACTATTTTATCAGCCAAAGTTAAAAGCTAAATAACGCCTGATAGAAATTAACTCTTTTTGACCGAGGGACCGTCACTGTCACGAGTAACTGATCGGTGGAAGTTTTTCTTGCTCCTCCGCGGTTAATGCCACATCAAAGACTGCCTTTTGTGCTGAAGTAACAGGAAACGATTGCTTTGCCATCATTATATATATTACTTCAAGAATATTTTACATTCATTCATTCATTCATTCATTCTGTGCGCGTGAGCGCGCACAGAATATTTGAGTGGTGGTTTAGAAGCTTTTTAAGTCAAAATAACCTCTCCAAAAAAACTGCTACGATTCTGACCCAGCATTTACTACTTGGGTCGTCAAAGAAAATTTGTCAAAGATTTTTGAAAAATTAGTTCCCAGATCCTTCATGCACGCGTTTTTTGGAGCTTTTACCTTGCCTAACCAAGTGATTTAGCCGTTTCTGGCAATTTCTCTGCTTGAAGGAACATTTTGACACTACGAGCCTCAATTTTCCATGGTCCATGCGAACTCACGCACGCATTTTCAGCTGCATGTCGCAATAAAACTACTGCTACCGAGCCCAACGTTATAATTTAACTTGCCTCTACTTGAAAAGGGAGCCTGTTATATTTGAATGCCCTTTTTTCCGGCTTTCCCTCTAGCGCACTTGCTGTTCCGCTGTGCAAAAGTCATTGCCGGCACACAAATAAGGACATTTGTCAAAGAAAAATTATTCACCCACGTACACGGTCAAATCATTTGTCATAGAAAATTTGCTCGTGTGGATGAGGCTTTAAGGAGCTTATAATCTCTTCATGACCACTAGCCGGGCCTTCAAGTGACAATATTGTATTTTCACAATTAAACGCTGAGAGTTTAATTTCAGACTAAGTTTCTTCGAGGCGGTAGTTTTAACACGTCAAAACATTTGAAAGAAGGAAGAACTAACATAACGAAAGTCTTGAGTTCAAAACATGTCAAAGTGGAAAAGAATAAGCTGAAAATGTGAAACAACCAAAGTCTAAACCAAAAAGGACGGCGTTCATGAAAAGCAGGTTATAGGTAGTATTGTAATATTTAGATTAGTATTTTTAATGGTAAGATTACCTGATGAAATTTAACTGTGTGCAAATAAATGTAATAAATGTAATAAATAAATAAATAAAGCAAAGAATTCAAAGACATGGTGAGTTGGAACATACTTAGTGGGAAATCTCACCCGTATTTTTGTCGTTAACCCCCGTGGCCGCAGGCGAGAGGCAAACCTGAATAAACGTTTCGCATATAACTTTTCTCATTTGCATTTTGATAAATTGAAAAGTGGCTGTATATCGTCTGGAGCTTGGATGTGTCTCCAGGACAGTAGAATTCCCTTTGACAGCTACCCCAAAGCGATAGCTAGGGAAAATTCAAATCCTGAGGTACGTAGCTAATCAGTAGACGCTCGTCGGCGAATGTCTTAATGAATGAACAGGACATATTTCACGTCGTGAGAGTAATTTTTTGTAGAAAAGCGGCGGGTGTCGTCTAAGGTAATTTTGCTTCCTGTAAGCGTAAAGATGATGATGTCGCAGTTCAGAGCATGATTGTAAGTATCGTTTTAATTTGAGGTTTGAAATTTTTCTTCAGTTTAAGGCGCTGTTTAGAATTGGTTTTAAACCTAAGCAATTGTTTTTATTACAGAAACAGCTGTATCCTCAAAATGAGCCGGACCCTCAGGGGTCGATTTCAGTAGTGTGACCTTTCCAGATTTTTTCCCCTAGGTACAATGAAACCCGAGATGAATTTACCTCGGGAAAGTTTTGGTGAATTTGCGCCCCCTCCCCTCCGGCGGGGAAACTCCCTTATATAAGCTAGATAGGTATGTGCAGCGCCAAAGGGTATAGTTTTCGAGCCGTTTTATTCTGAAATAGGGTGTAGATTTTGACCATTTTGGTCTGCAATAGGGTAAGGTTTGTGCAATATGGTCTGGAATTGGGTATGGTTTTTAGAAGAAGCTACTTTTTTTGTTCTTACCTTCTATTGAGAAGTGTGTTTTGATTATTATCGGAAATTTGAAGCATTTCTCAAATGTCCACAGAAACCGTAGCAGTTCCCTGACAGGTCTGAAATAGGGTATCGAATTTTGGGTCGGGTGTGATATAGGGAAGGGAAAATCACATTTTTTGGTCTGAAATAGGGCAAGGCTTTAAAAAGTGGGCCGCACACCCCTACCAAAAATTTCGGGGAGTACCCCCTGGATTTGCCCTACGGTAGGTAAACCCAGGTAAAAGTCTGTAGTGTGACCACGGCTACTGTTCAATTTGTAGGATCGGACTTTAAAACCCCTATAATTTGATTTGGCGATTTTTCCATCAGAGCTGCAACTTGTAACAAAACCAATATGAAACGTTAATGTTCCACAGTTCGATAACTGCAACACTCGGCAAGCTCTTTTTAATATTCACTGTCTGTAGGGTAGTGAATGTACATGTTTGAAATCAAATGTTGCAGAGTTTGTAATGATTGCAGCGTTCATGATAGTTTGTACTCAATTGTAAGTTGGTTAAGGTTTCAAGTTTCCCGGATTGAGGTATAAATCAGATCCTAGTAAAAAGAAAGATATATATTCTTGAACATCCACAATGAATGAATGGAAAGTTCTTCAGAGCTTTCGGGACTTATGCAAATCCCTTTTTCAATGATGGAATTAGTCCCGAAAGCTCTGAAGAAATTTCCGTTTGTTTTATTTGTTTTGTTGGTTAAGGTTTCCAGCTTTAAGGAGAAGGAAAGTCGCAATGACAAGTAGTGCAGTGACTGAAATCACGTTTTTTACACAAAGGACACAAAGTGACTAAGGAGCATGTAAAGTCAGCTGTTGGCTGGGAGAAGTCCTTTTCCTCACCTAACTTTTTAGCGCGAGAAGATGGAAGCGTAAGCGGCGAGAGGCACAGCCGCGAACCGAGTAGCGTAGGTGCAGGAGGAGGACTTGCTCTTCGTTTTTACAGTAATTTGCATAATTTATACATTTTTCGCTCGGAAAGTGTAGGCAGACGTCTCCTTGTCATTCATGACTGGTGTCCTCATATGAACCGGAATTTTTTTGTTGATGCATGCGGCTGCGACTTGTCCTAACCTGCAGGGAGACAACGCGAATTTCTTTCATGCGGTGGGTACGTCGTCAGCGTTGTTACAGGACCCAACTTTATGGCCAGCTCTTAAATTATGAATACAATTATTTTACAAAGCATTTTAAAGCACCCCGACTGTTTTGGCTCTATCTTTGTCACAAGCTTACCTTTTAGTTCTTAAATTTTCTCCTTTCTTATTCTAGCCATATATGGGTGTGAAACAGGGCGTAGTAGCCTGCACAGTACCGGTTGTTATAAAATAAGTTGCCGAAAAACAAAGGTTTCTTAACATTTTGTTGAGCGAAAAAAAAAAGGATAAATTAACCGATTATTCTGTCCGCTAAGTGGACGATTTTCCTCGAAAGGCTGCTCAAAAAAGTGATTCTGCTAGATTCTGTGCGAAGAAAATCTCCTGGATAAACGATAAGTTGTAAACAACTGATTACACGTTTGTTCCATTTGTTCCATGTGCCATGCGCGGGATTTTCTATTTTCTTCTCTGTGCTCCTTAAGCCCTAGACTCCCTCTCCTCGAAATTCTGCCCAAGGATGCGAACAAGCCTGAAAGAAACAAACGCTGCCTCAGGCTGAGGGCGTAATTCACTGAGCTCAGAACAGAGGCCCTGTTAGGGGTTTTAGGGATAAGGTATAAGTGGACAAATAATTCAAGGGATAAGGGGTAACTGACAAAAAACTTTCGGGGATAAAGGATAAGCGGAATAGTTTTAGGGATAATGAAATTTAGTTCGGCTTCCACATAAGTTATACTTAATTTGTACCTTTTTCGACTTTTTCCGGTGATTTTTACCACCTCTTACCATCCTTGTTCAGTTAATAATCGATTAGTCATTTGAGGCCACTCTAAGCTCCTAGGGTACCGCTTTTTCCCCCCAACAGACCTCGAGATGACCTTTGTTCCCACGTGCGCATTTCATTTTCATCAAGCAGTTTCATATATTACACAAGTACCTCGTCCTACTACTCCAAGCAAGTTGGGTTTTTACCATTTGCTCAATTCTCTTCAAAGCCGAACCTTGTAGAAACTCCACAGTGACGAGGCAACAACTGGATGAGATGAGAACATGGAAAGCAGAGTATGGGCAAACAGCTGGCAAAGAGCGCGGCAGCAAACCGTTAGAAACATGACCACCAAAAGTTCTGCTGAGACATTACTGTTGAACTGTGATGAAAGCAAAGAAGTAGATCCAAAGCCAGCAGAGTTTGCAGAACTTGCGCGAGGGGAACAAGAAATTATTGCTAACGAAGAAGTATAGCTCCTAACCAGTGTCTCAGAGATGGTCGTTTTTGAAGGCACTTTGTTTGTGTCATACACTGTCGCCAGATTCGCATGTAGCTTTTTCGTTTCCATCTGGCCAGACTTGACGAGAATCTGTATGCTACAGAGAAAGCTAAAGCAAAAGTTACCTATTTTGCACAAGATCCTCTACCTCCCTTTCAATTTGTGGAAACAACCGCTGCACATGATAGGGGCAGTATTGTTAGCATTGTTATGAACCCCACGAAAGAAGATGACGCAGTTGTTCTCGGTGATGATGCCTACTGCTGGCTATTAGCAGATGCTCTAGACAATGGTGATAATAAGACTGGCAGTAAGTTTCTAGAAGAGGAAATTGAACAGGACGACGACATGCAACCAGAAGATGACGCTCTACCGGTTACCACGAGATCAGGAAGACGATCAGCCCGAAACAGAAAGAGCTCAGACTTTGTCTTCTACTAACACCCACTAGCACTGAAACCAAAAGTAACCCCTGTAGTTGTTGTTTCCTTAAGGTGTTTCGATACAGTTTTTTGGGAACCATACCTAACTTTGTGAATTGGCTCTTGGACAGTCTTCTCCTTGTCAAATCATCGTGAAATTTGCAATACTTGTTGATTTTGGATTGAACTTTAGTGTGGTTTACATTTTGTGAAAATCGATATTTCCATGACAACGATAAACAAAAATCCTCGAAAACAGTAAAATTCAAATTTTGTGCGATCCAGATTTCACTTTGAAAAGCAAATACCAACATCTTAAACTGTGGTGTATTGCAGGCAAAATATACAAGAACAAAAAAATTCTGTATGTTTGTTTTGAAGTAAATCGCAAAAACATTTTCAACCTTAGTTTTTGCATAGTAATAGTAAATGCACCGAAAAATAATCAATGCTTTGATGAAATGGCTAGAAAATACTGTTAAAATGTGTCTTTTACTTACTATTTTACGCGTAGAAAATTTTGTTGAAAGTGGTGTTCGCGATCTCGAGAACGAATTGTTTTTCTAAGATCATTCGCGTAATAATTTTGTGGTAATTTTTGAATTTGAGCGCTGTTGCAAAAATCTTAAGAACGGCTCGGTAGATTTTAGTATTAAGTCTTATTGACATTGATTCACTGGAACACTTTTAGATTTAACGTTAAAGAGAACGTATGAACCAACGCAAAAGCTTGCGTTACAAATTCACCGTTGGCAAGTAAATGCTAATATATTCAAAGTAATGCGTAAGTCATTGCTTCGTGATTTTTATCTGGTTTGTTCTTTGTTCTTTGTCACTGTAGATTACAAGGAAATGTAAAAATCACGGAGGAATGCATTGCACATTACTTTGAATATATTTATTTGGCATTTACTTGCCAACTGTGAACATGTAACGCAAGCTTTTTCGTCGGTTCATACGTCCTCTTTAACGTTAAATCTAAAAGTGTTCCAGTGAATCAATGTTAATAAGACTCAATACTAAAATTGGTCTCATCTTCAAGCACTCGAGTTTAATGTTTTAAAAAAATCTATCCAGCCGTTCTTAAGATTTTCGCAAAAGCGCTCAAATTCAAAAATTACCACAAAATTATTACGCGAAGAGCCGATTAAGAAAGTTAGGTATGGTCCCAAAAAAACCTGTATCGAAACACCTTAAACGAAAGTGGTTCTCGCTGCAGGTTTTCGAATTTATTTACCTTTGTTTAAATTGGGATGAGTTTTTACTTAACAACTAATCAATACGATTTAAATTATTTTTCAAACATTTTTTAAACCTCCTTCAGGGAAATTAAAATTATTATCGAGTGGGGTAAGTCAGAGACATTTTGAAGAATGTTAAATACAAGTTGTTGGTTTAAATCGAGTCTGTGATGAAAAAAAGTAAAATTTACAAGTAACACTTACAATCTAACCCTAAACGATGTGGAGGACGGTACTTTGAGCTGGAATTCTAAGTGACGAAGCTTATGCGCCAATCAATTCGAAACTTCAACATCTCCCCTAGGGCATACTTTGGGCATTTGACTGTGCATCGTGCCCGGGGAGGGGGGAACGTTGTGTTGGAAGGGTGGGGAATTTGAACGGGATTAATCTCGTTCTGACGAAATACGCCGGCGAGTTTTTTGGTTTTTGCAAGGGTTTGACGGATTTGCAGGATAGAATTTCGCCTTTGTTAATGAATAACACTTTCAAAAGGGTCTTTAAAAGAAGTTTGAAGGTGTCAGTTACGGCATATCTCTCTCTAAAAGGCGTGTCAAGTGTTTGATTAAAGACGAACTTTGTCTTTGAGGAGAGGTAGTTCAGTACTTATTGGTGGGGCATTTGAACGGCTTTTTTGCCCCGAGGGGAGGGAATTTGAACAAGCTAACCTTCAAAAGTTTAAATGCCCGGGTGGGTGGGGGGGATGTTGAACTTTCGAATTGATCAGCGCATAAGAACCTGAAGATTCAAATGACCGGCTGTATACAGGACTGGAATCTCTCCAAATGTCACCACTGTGCCTGTGGCGGTATCAGAACTGATGTGGCATCAATCTCTGAGGTATGCCGTTTGTTGTTGTCCAAGAAAAACATGACTTAATTACATCTCTTCTCATTTAATATCATTTGTTCAGACGTTTATATTCTAACCAAGGCACTTTTTGGGATAACAGTCTTGGCACTTTTAGGGATAAGGGATGAATGCTTTCAAATTTACAGGGGTAAGGGATAAACGCTTTCAAATTAACAGGGATAAGGGATAACTAGACCCCCCCCCCCCTAACAGGGCCTCAGAACATGACGAAGCTTGCGTATTCAATAGGGAAAATCCATTTTAAGCAAACAGCTGTCATGCAAATTCAACTCTTTCACTTTAATGTCATTCCTTGTACCGTTAATTAATTTTTTTAAAGTTAGTTACACACTTTCTAAATATTTGTAATTTTATTACTACGCGCCTATATTATGAATTCAAATCCTATGTAAGTTTACTCGCAACTGACGATGATTGTGGCAAGATCGAAACATGTCTTGTTTAAAAGTCAAAAGTGTTGTCCTTTTTCTTAAAATTCTTATAAGTCTGCTTCTTTCAAGACTTAATTAACATAACGATATTTCAATAATAATTTTATAATATAATAATCCTACTTTATAATGCTTTTTAATAATACTTTATTTCATAAAGCACTATTTCTATGATAATTCTATAAAAACCTAATAGATTAAACCCTCGGTTAGCTTTTAATGATTAAATAGTTCGTTTTAAGACTATGGGGGAAGCCAAGAAAAGACGCGCAGTTGCAGTCTACTGCTGTTGTTCGTGGTATAACATTAAATTACAGTTACATAACTATGCTGATGTTGACGATGACTATGCTATAGTTGTTAAATATGGGGAAGATGTTTCTTTGTAATTCAAGGTGGAGTTTAAGGAATCGAGATAATTAGAGGCCAAAGTCTTTCAAAGTAGTGCCCTTCCTCGGGGTTTGGATGGTTATCCACGAATGAAATAGCTTTTCGATAAAATTCAACTGGATGCCTCTTAATCATGTCGCGAGGTGCTGCAAAACATCCCCTCGGGCAGAAAGGAAAGTCGTTCGGGTGTGGAAAGCCAAACAGCTTCTCAAAAAATTCACCCAAAGTCAAATTAGCACGACTAATTTTACCACTGTTTAGCATGTTGAGAAACTTCCCATAGTGGCGAATTCGGCCCCATTTACTGAGTCATTTCATAACTTTACAGGTAGCATTCCTTTTTACATTATAAACGTAATCCATGGGATTTCTAAAGCATAAATTGCGAGCCACTTCTCGACCGTCTCCTTGAAGAAAAACAGTGATTTCAGGCAGCTTGTGATAGTTGTTTATGATGTGATACAGGTAAGAGCGACTTTTCGTCCCAACATTAGGCATCTTCTCCCAGGCATTCAATGGCAATAATGCAGGTGGTTGTAGATCCGTCCCGCTGGACGGCAGCGTTTTTGAGTAGTCTGCCTTGCTAACTCTCCGCATCAAAACGTAATGGCTGAAAAATTAGGCGAATGCAATGGAACACCGCTTATCATCAGAGGAAAGCGTGGCGAAAGGCCTGGCAGCAGCAGTTCACCCGAAATCCCTCCAAATAAATCCGCGAAGACCACCGAGGTCATGGCCGAACATGCCGACTTGTCAAGTATCTGGACCGCGCTAAACAGCATACAAAGAAACACTGACGAGCTTCTTAAGGAAAACAGAGCACTACGTAACCAATACGAAGAACTTCAGAAGTCGTTAGAATTTCACATTGCCAAAGTAGAAAGCTTGGAAACGGAGAAGAAAGCGCTGAAGAAGGAGGTGAGCTCGCTTAAAAAAAGCGGTACGCAATGCAGAAGAAGAAATTGCTGACCTAAATGACGACCTAGATGGATTTAAAAACGACCTCGGAGCTGCAATAAACCAAATAGACGACTTAGAGCAGTACACCAGAAAACACAATCTTGAAATTCACCGCATTTCCGAGTCTTCTGAAGAAAACCTTCCCGAAAAAATCATCAAGCTTGGGAAAGTTCTCAACGTAGATATCGCCAATAACGACATCGATATCTGCCACAGAGTGGCTACACGTAGATCTAGCGGCGATCCAAGACCAAGCATAGTACGCTTTAGGTCTTACAGGGCCAAAAGTGAACTGTACAAGGACAGGAAACACCTTAAGTCAGTAAGTTTAAGCAACTATTTCCATAATACTGAGGCTGTTTATATTAATGAGAACTTAACAAATTACAGACGCGATCTGTTTGCTAAAGTTAGAAAATTTAAAAAGAACAACAACTGGTATAGCGCCTGGACCATGGACGGTAAAATTTTCATCAAAAAGTCCCAAAGTGATCAAGTAAAGAGAATATATGAAGCCGAGAATTTAAAAAATATCTGTTAAATCGCTACCTAAACGTTTTTTTCCTCTTCCTCCTCGATATAATTTATGCTATGCGCTCCCTTTCACACCTCGCTTCCCTTTAGTTTCACTTATTATCCTAATCTAGGGGAGAGTTTTTTGTAGGAGGGTTTTGTTTCTTTCCTTACCGTACCCAAATTGTGAATGAGCCAATCAGAAGCCTTGTTTACTGTCATGATTTTCTACGATATCAAGTCACTGACCTGATATCCTACGATATCATGGACAGTTTGTGAAACTCGCATTTTTTTGGCAGACTTTAGAGGCGAAACGTAAAACTATTACATTCGTTAAACGAGAAAGTAATTTGTTTAACGGTAAGAGAGGAAAAAAATACAATTTCGCGCCAAAATTGGAAGCGGCTACACTGGCGGGCGCTAGCGTGAACTTTACGGACAGCGCTGAAACTTTTTTGGTTTCAAAATGGAGCCGGATTTTCCAAATTTCTTTCTTAACTTGGACTTCCAAGATTCAGAAAATGAAACTCCAAGCAAAAGAATTAAATAAAATGGCAGATGAGGAGTTGGAGAAGAGTATTGACGACCAGAAAAGTGTAAATACGTGTCGCTCCACAACGCCTGACTGATCACGGTAACTGAAAAAAAAGGCCGGGTTTTAGGACGAATTTGGGTACGGTAAATACCTAATCGCACCTTTTTTGGTACGCTTCGGCAGCATATCAAGCTCGTTTGGTCTCACCATGGGTATTTTGGCTCGACTGCGTCTCGCCAAAATACGAACCATGGCTCGACCAAACTCGCCTGATATGCCGCCGAAGAGTACCAAAAAGGTACGACTAGGTATAAATAGCAGTTTATGATATCTAACACCTGCACCTTTTCCCTTTTATATAATAAGCTGCTTTGCGGCTTAATTAGTGTTCCTATTATGTCAAGTGTTAGTGGCTATGCATCATTTGTACTTTCAACGATCTATATTCACCTAGTTCTTACTCTGCCTATTGTTAACAGGCGCACTATCGGCACAGAGGCATTTATCAAAAGGCTAAACGCTATCGTCATGTTGCAGAGTGTGATACACAATTTTGTGGTTAGGAAGAAATTCATTAATCTATTGGGTATATGGCCTTAAACGCTGTTTCGTTTAACGCAAGAGGCCTAAACAAATCTATCAAAAGAAGAAAACTTTTCCGGTGGCTTCATCTCAGAAAATTTGATGTAATTTTTTTGCAAGAGACGTACAGCGATGCCAGCTTGGAGGCATTTTGGCGAGCAGAATGGAATGGGCAAATTAACTTCTATCAAAAGATAACCGATTCCATTCGTAAATGCCAAACCGACAATATCCTTATTGGTGGAGACTTTAACTGCCCGTTGTCAGCTTTGGATAAATTCGGAGGCAAAGACATCCAATTTAAAAAAGATGTAATTCATTCTGTTGAGGCACGTTTGTAACAACTATGACCTAGTCGATTCCTGGCGCGAACAACATCCGCATGAAATGCAGTTTACCTGGAGAAATAGCTCAGGGAAAATCAAATGTAGGCTGGATTTCTGGCTTATCTCGAAACGACTTTTAAGCCGTGTTACGAAAACCAACATTTGCGCTTACTATGATTCATATCATTCCCCTGTCACCATCTCGATTAAACCAGAAGATATATACAAGAAAAAAGAGGTCCAGGCTATTGGAAGTTCAATAATTCACTTTTGGAAGATGAAGAATTTGTTACAAAAATGAGTTTCATTATCAAGCATGCAGCCGAGAAACACAAGGATATTGCTGACAAAAGGCTCTACTGGGATGTTAAAAATGGAGATTAGGATGTTTGCAATCCGTTTCGCTAAAAAGAAAGCAAGCACGGAAAGAAATATTGAACTGGACCTTCTTCAAAAGTTAGAGGAAATGAATTTGCACATTGATGCAACTCCAGAAAACAGTTCCCTCGTAAACGAGGCTAGGAAACTTCAAATTGAACTAGATGAAATTGCCGTGCAAAGAACTAAAGGGTCCATTATTCGGAGTAGAGCTAGATGGTACGAATTGGGGGAAAAATGTAATAAATATTTTTTTAGCTTAGAAAAAAGAAGTTATGAAAAAAGACATATAACAAAATTGAAGACACCTGAGGGTATCACTGTAGAGGATCCAAAGGTTGTACTAACTGTTATGAAAAAATTTTACAACCAGCTTTACACCTCTCAAAACCAGCCATCAGCTGAACGGTTCTCCAACTTCTCTAATTATGAATCCTTACCGAAACTAGACAAAGAAAAGCAAAACCTTTGCGAAGGTCCGATAACTGCAGAAGAATGCCTTGCCGCGCTCAAGACCTTTCAACATAATAAGACTCCGGGCAAGGATGGTTTAACTGCAGAATTCTATCTCTGTTTTTGGAACGACATCTCTGGCCCTTTGATTGGCTGCCTCAATCATGGTGCCCTACTAGGAGAGCTTTCTATCTCTCAGAGGCAAGGAATCATCTCCTTGATCCCAAAAAAGAAAAAAGACCCCCTACTGCTTAAAAACTGGCGCCCTATCTCTCTTTTAAATACAGACTATAAATTGGCAACCAAATGCATCGCAACGCGGTTAGAGAAGGTACTTCCTCATCTGATCCAAAGTGATCAAACTGGCTATATCAAAGGTAGATTCATCGGCGAGAACATCCGCCTAATTTCAGATATAATTGAACAACATGAAAATAAGGAGGGAATGATACTCTTCCTAGACTTTGAAAAGGCCTTTGACTAGTTAGAATGGGGTTATCTTTTTAAAGTGCTTGACATTATGAACTTTGGTCCAAGTTTCCTCAACTGGATTCATACTTTTTACTCCAATATTTCTAGTTGTGTCGTTAATAATGGCTACTCGTCAGAATATTTTTCTTTACAAAGAGGTGTAAGACAGGGGTATCCTCTTTCAGGATTGCTCTTTGTTCTCGCTGTAGAGCCTCTCGCCCACCAAATACGAATCAATGACTCAATCAAAGGTCTTGAAAATGGAAATAAGATCACTAAACTCAGCTTGTACGCCGATGACACCACCGCTTTCATTCGCGACGACTCATCTGCGGCGTCCTTATTCACTCTTCTTGACCAATTTGGCGACCTTTCTGGCTTAAAAATTAATAAGTCGAAAACCGAGGGTTTGTGGCTTGGTTCTTGGAAGAGTAGATTAGGCAAAGACGAACTGTTTGGTATTTCGTGGCCGAAACAATACGTTACTGCTCTTGGAATTGCGTTCCCTTATAACGTTCTCGGTGGGAACAAAATAAATTTTGACGAGCGGCTCGCTAAACTCAAAAATGTCTTGAATATCTGGTCAAGCAGACATTTAACGATCTTAGGCAGGATAGCCATTGTCAAAAATCTAGCATTTGCCAAACTTGTTTATAGCTGTTCTGTATTAAACGTTCCCCCTGAATTTGTAAAAGAAGTCAACAGCAGTATCTTCTCCTTCATTTGGAAGTTCAAACCAGACAAAATCAAAAGAAAAACGCTGATTGGCCCAATATGCAACGGCGGTCTTAACATGGTTATTTTTTCTGACGTTGTCAAGTCGCTTATGACCGCCTGGGTTAATCGTTATTGCAAAGCAACTGACAGCCACTGGTGTGCCTTCCTTGATTCCATGCTAGGTAAGGTCGGAGGAGCTTTCTTATTTCAATGTAATTACGACCTAAAATTCCTTGACCTTAAAAATCTTTCTGCTTTTTACAAAAATGTTTTGGCAGTTTGGCAAGAACTCAATTCCAAAGATCCCCTTAACGCAAATGAATTTAAACAAGAAATCATATGGAACAATCGTTTTATAAGGATTAATGGAAAGACAATTTATTATAAAACATGGGTTAATAAAGGCATTTTGAGAATTAGTGACCTCCTTGATACCGATGGCCATTTCTTTTCATTCGAAAGTTTTAAATGCAAATTCGGCGTTCGCTGTACTTTCCTTGATTATGCTGGTGCTCTTGCAGCAATTCCAAAAGCTTGGAAAAGCGAAATCGTAGGCAATATTGCAAAGGGTGATGGCGAACCCTTGAAGACTCTTTCCAATGGCCATGCCATCTCCTCTACTAGAAAAGCCCGTTTAATGTTTGCAGAAAGGTCCTTCTCTCCTCCCATCGTCGAAATCAATCTTAAAAAACAAGTGCCGAATGTAAAGGCTGTCTACGAACTTTCATTTCAAAGTCACCGTTGAAAGTAAATTGAGAAGCTTTCAGTTTAAACTCATACATAACATCATTCCCACCAATCTCTCTCTCTATAAAATGAACATAAAAGATTCTCCAAGATGCGTTCGCTGCCTTTTCCAAAACGAAGCACTTGTACACATGTTTTGTGAGTGCCCTGATGTTAAAATCGTCTGGAAAGACGTTATAATGTGGTGGAATACTAAGCGTCCGGACAACATCGATCCTAATTCCATCGAAGTTCTTTACGGCTACAAACCAGAAATTACCAGCTTTTACGCGTTAAATCATTATCTTCTTGTTGCTAAATATCATGTATATCTTGCAAGAAACCAGTCAGAGACTCCATGCTTACAGGTCTTTCTCGCCTTACCGGAAAGTAAAATTAAATGCGAAAGACAAATGGTCATTAAAAACTCTAATTATGAAAAATACAGAGCTAAGTGGACCACTCTCTGCATCTGCGATGCGTGAGCATCTTATTTTTTATGCTTTCAAACAAAATCAAGCCTACAGTGTGCCTTTAAATATACTATAATGAAAGCTAAGGTGCCATATATATATATATATATATATATATATATATATATATATATATATATATAAACTAGTTGGTGAACTACTCAAATCTTGAGTGAATGGACATTTAATACAAACTTGTTTCGTAGGCCATCGAAGAGGTGACCCACTCATCAGTTAAACTCCATCTTACACTGAGTCGTTAAAGTCTACATCATTGTTTTGATCGCGTTATAAACGGTTACAATCATAAATTTGAACAGCGCGCGCGCACGCTCGATCGTCTACGATGCTTTTGCCAAAGTTTAACTAGTCTCACTAAGTGCTCGCGCTAAAATTAATGTCTTTGACGTGCTGAATTAAACCTTAAAATGAACTTGCGCCGATGCCTGCATGTTGAGATAAGCTCATTTCGCTTGTTAAGTGTTGCCATGTGCGGCCTACAGATTAAAAAGAATTTCTCTGTGCTACAAAGATCACACCGTTTTGTAATGTTTGTGTAAGGTTTAGCCTTGGCAAGGATTTTCCACGTGACTTTGAATTCCTTGTTTTCCCCTTTGAGCTGCCAGATGTGTTTGCTTAGTTCAGTCTCACTTTTCCTCTTTTCGTGTCTAAAGGACATCTGGTGGTTCCCATACCTTGCCTTGAAGTTGTTTGCTGTGAGGCCGATGTATGTTTCTGTTGTGTTTTCGGTTGTGACCGTGGCTTGGTATACGACTTCATCCACCATACATTCACCATTCAGTGGGCAATCCTCCTTCTTTCTACAGTTACACTTCTTAAGCAAACACATCTGGCAGCTCAAAGGGGAAAACAAGGAATTCAAAGTCACGTGGAAAATCCTTGCCAAGGCTAAACCTTACACAAACATTACAAAACGGTGTGATCTTTGTAGCACAGAGAAATTCTTTTTAATCTGTAGGCCGCACATGGCAACACTTAACAAGCGAAATGAGCTTATCTCAACATGCAGGCATCGGCGCAAGTTCATTTTAAGGTTTAATTCAGCACGTCAAAGACATTAATTTTAGCGCGAGCACTTAGTGAGACTAGTTAAACTTTGGCAAAAGCATCGTAGACGATCGAGCGTGCGCGCGCGCTGTTCAAATTTATGATTGTAACCGTTTATAACGCGATCAAAACAATGATGTAGACTTTAACGACTCAGTGTAAGATGGAGTTTAACTGATGAGTGGGTCACCTCTTCGATGGCCTACGAAACAAGTTTGTATTAAATGTCCATTCACTCAAGATTTGAGTAGTTCACCAACTAGTTTATTCCGCTCCTTCGCTGCAAGTAGAGCACTGTATTGGCTTCGCCGGTGAACATTTAACTGAATTATATATATATATATATATATATATATTTTTTTTTATTACATCCAGTGTGTGTGTGTTAGAATATCTATCGTTTTTTTCTATATGTGTACCTGTTCTGCATTATATAGTATTAGTTTTGGGTAAATGTAGTTGTTTGTAACCGGTAAATACAACGTTAAGTGATTATATGTAACATTATTTTATTGTAACTGTTGATGCTGTAATATACGGTTGCATTGTCAATGAATGAATTAAAAAAAAATCCGTCCCCTTATGATAAACACGAGTGTGATTGGCTATTGGAGACAGCCAGTCAAGATTTTCGTTGCAATGAGCAATCACGAATTCATAGTCCTTCAATCGTTCATTGAAAAACTGGCCAGTGTTTCTCCTGGAATTAACGAGATTTGGGCTAGGGTAGGTGTCCTCTGGGATATCTCTTAACAGCTTATCGATGACTTCAACACCCTGCATGAACGAGTGGTCTTGATTTGCAACCTCATACCGCCAGCCTCCAAACCGACAGCGAGAGTAGATACCTTTGGATTCCAACCAAGGTTGGGCTTTATTAAGAATTGTTTCTCTGTTGATAGAAGGAACTGGATAGCCATGGTCTAGACGACGGTAGTATTTTGAAAGGACCATTTCTGTTGTGATGAATCCGTAAGTAATCAAAGCTTGAAGGGTATTGTCAATCAAATGGTCTTTTGTCCAACGCTCTGAATTAGGTTCTGCTGCCTCACACATCAAGGTCCACTGATTACCAGGCAGTGGAACATGATCGTCTGAGTAACTGGAGAAAACCGTTATTCGATAGAAAGGAGAATCAGAATCAGGAAAGTACATCCAGCACTTGTTTGAGAGCATTTCAGGAGGTTGACCTTTCAGTCTAATACCTATAACGTGAGTTTGTGAATAGACCAGCTGGGAAGTCAGTTTTTCATTTCTTCTAAAGACCTATACCTTCCCCTTATCATGTTGACAACTACGTCGAGTGGAAATGTTGAGATTAGATTGTCAAACTTGAACTCCTGCAGTGCTTTGAAACTCCTCTCTACTAGTATAGAGTTTGTGTCCACATTTATGCTTTTGACTTTATGATGAAACTTAAACCACTAGCGAGGAACAAGATCAGCAACTGCTTGCCATATGCCACCAGTTCCTTTGCAGCGTGGGAATCGAAAAACATTGTTTGGTCCCCAGGCGGAATCTTTTGCAGAAGCTCCATTGTCATACTCTGCAATTTTACGCATGATCTTAATAATGTCTGGTACAGCAACTCGCTCGCCTGTCCAGACAGAGTTCATTTCAGTAGGATCTACTGTCCACACTTTTCTACTATACTTGCTCATGAAAACCTCGGAAAGACCCGCACCAAAGCTACGAAGAAGCCACTGGTCAAAGTTGGCAGGTTTCTCTTTTGTCGGATTAGCGGCAATTTCTTCCAGACCTGATAAGCTCTTCTGTTGGTCCACTTTGTCCATCACCTCGATGTTATTCTGCACCGGGTATGGAATAAATCTTCGTTTGCCATCAGATCCCTTCATGAAGGCATACGCGGCCCTCTTTCTCACATTCCAGTCTTTTATCGCCCTGTCCAGCACCCGATCAAAAAATTCGTAATGTGAGAAAACCACATGACCTCCCATGTCCCAAAGGAAGCCTTGATCATCTCTCTCGGACGCAGCGAGTCCTCCTGGTTTTCCACTTTGTTCAAAGTTAATAAGTGATATGTTCGTAAACTCTTTGCTAAGTTCATAGAGTCGATAAGCGGCGCCCAGAGCTGTTGGACCGGCGCCGATCATGATGACGTTATGTTTGTTGTCATTGTAAGTTCCTGAATGAGCAAAAACTGTAAGAGAAGAGTTAGTTTAGTAGTGTCTCACACCTTCACCTCCATAGAGTCTTGACAGTTACCGTATTCCCCTTCAAAATTCTGAAGTCCCTGGGGGCATATTAAAGGGGACTTTAAGAATAACTTGAAAAAGCTGATCAAAGTAATCGCAAAATTAATGTTTTATTTTTGTTTGATTTTGTCCTGCTTGTTTACTGAAACTGTAAATAAGTATCTTTTGTTACGGATGACCAGGGGGGAAATGGATTAAATGTAAAAAAAAAATAGGAAAATAAAAAAATTTGACTTTCTCCCACCTGTCACGGAAAAATCGCCAAAAACGTTTTATTTATTTATTTATTCATTTATTTATTATTTATTTTTTCCCTTGATAGGGTTCATTCTCTTGGTGTCTTAGGACCAATTTGAGTACATGCGAAAAATGGCGCTTAATGTAACTTTTGGTATAGATTTGACCTATACACGTGAAAATCTCCATTGCGAAGCCGCTATAGGTCTTGCAAGGGCTTATTAGAAGTGAAGCTTTTCTCCTGATTTATATCCCTTGTTGAAAGACGGTGCCTCCAAATAGAGACGTATTTTTGCAAAGGTTATGACTATGGGGAAAAGTAAATCTTAACAAGGGTCATTAAAATCCAAAAAGAAAAGTGTGGGTAACCACGCATGCTTTTTTTTTTTTAACAGATAATTGAGCTCAAATTTGGAAAGAAATTGTCATACATTCCTGGTATCTTAACGCTTTTTTAGAGTCATTGTTGCTTAATAATCTCGGAAAAATGCGTGGTTACCCCCAATTTTCTTTTTGAATTCTGATAGTCCTTGCTAAGATCTGTGTTTTCTATATAGTCATAAACCAGGCAAAAATATTGTTGTATTGGGGGGAGAAATTCCTTACGAAAACCGAATATCCCGATATGCGCAGAACGTATGCGCAGTAACAAAAGTAGGCGCCGTCCTTAATGGTGGGGTTGGTTGGGTAAAGCACTTATTGTAGCGAAACTTCTCCGCTGATTTAAAGTGGAAATCCCTTGCGGGCCGAGGGCCCGCAGAACGGAACACCATAGTCATAGAAAAAATATATATCCGTGATCATATATATCCGTGATCATGTAAAATGTTCGAAGTGTCTGAACAGTCGCGTGTTTACATGTTGGTGACAAATGGCGGACTACCCTCGAACTAACGCTTTTGTCTAAACCTTCTTTTTTCAGGCGTAAGTAAAAAGGACGTACTCTCATGGATATTTTACCACAATTACGATGTTTTCTTGGAAATGACTGCTGCCCACACGTTATTACAGAATGTGCGCCTTCCACTCCCCGAGTTTCCGGTTCGGGTGACTGTGATTGGCGCGTGATTGACAGTCGCTATCAACATGTGCGAGTCTAGAGTGAAAAACATGTGACTGAGAGCAAGTGCAAAAAAGCTCTCTCGAGTTTAGTGCTGTGTTTTATTGTGTTTTGTGAGAGTTTATCGAAACAGCGCGTTGTGTTTAAAGTCGCCCAGCGACAGAATGGATACTCACTAATCTTACCACCATTTTCACTACTACGAGACTTTTCTTTTCAAAACACCTCTGAGCACGTTGCAATACGCTTCCGTCAGTAGTAATGTGGGCTCAGATGGGCACCATACTGGCTTCTGATTGGTCGAGAGCATTTGGCTTCTGATTGGTCGAGGGATTGTCATGGTGACGGGAAACCACTGACCATAGGGTTGGTGGGCTCAAGTGGAAGTCACA
>OZ024900.1:5346043-5359599 GCA_964017195.1 Siderastrea radians
GACGAAATCCAGAAACCCCTCCTGAAACCCCGACAGATTCAAGTCACCAAAACCCATCAGATCGTGCGGGACGCTAACACCTATGACTTGTACACACATCCCCAACACAAATGGTACCAACTGGTGTACGACAAGAGAGTGGTAGATCCTCACACCTTTTTAACTTACCCTTATGGATACCAGTGAGAATCACAACACTCATCAAAAAGCAGGAACACTCAAAGAGGAACTCAAAGGAATACTTATCATTGGAACCCTCATACTAATTTTTCTCTCACTTATTGTGAAAAAGTATGACAATAAAAAGTATTTAATTTTTTTCTGTGTTTTCACTCCAAGGATCACCCCTCTTCCAAAAATTGGACTTTGGACTTTGAGCCCGCGTTTCTCAGAGGTTTTACTCCACCTTGAGCCCACGATCGATTTTTCCTACTGGTCAGCGGTAAACCACGTGACTTCCCTGAGCCCACGATCGATTTTTCATACTGACCAGCGGTAAACCACGTGACTTCCGGTTGCCTGAGCCCACGATCGATTTTTCATACTGGCCAGCGGTAAACCACGTGACTTCCCTGAGAGCACGATCCATTTTTCACACTGGTCAGCGGTAAACCACGTGACTTCCGGTTCCGGTGACGTCACTTCCGGTCATGTGACTTCCACTTGAGCCCACCAACCCTATGGTCAGTGGTTTCCCGTCACCATGACAATTCCTCGACCAATCAGAAGCCAAATGCTCTCGACCAATCAGAAGCCAGTATGGTGCCCATCTGAGCCCACATTACTACTTCCGTCAATCATACCTTATATGGAAAGTGTGTGATGTTACCGCAATTGAATTGAGCTCGAAGGAATAAAGATAGCGCCAAATTATCCCGTAAATTTGCGCTGGCGAGTCATATATTGACTAGTAACAGGCTTTAGAGTCGTTGATGTTGCAAGAATACTTCACGTTTGGTAGATATTTGTAAAGAAATTTCGACATTTCTTCAGAATTAAATACCCGCTCGGTGGATTATCCTATGCGGTGGATGGTAAGCTTGCGTTTAATCTCGTGAATAAGTTAAACCGAAGTGTGAAGTAAAATTTCTAGCTTTTCTGACCTGAAAATAGCATACGACATGTTATTCACCACGAGTATAAATCTGGCAATATCCCGAAGTGTACGAGGACGAAATTCAGGAGTGGATAGAGTATGCAACGGGAAAATATGGATAAACATTTTTAGACGATAAATAAATATTTTTTTAGATGTACGACGTATTGTTAATAGATAATTCTTTGTAATTAGTTTTTTTTTAGGACAGTAGTTAGTTTTAGTAGTTTTAAGCAGTGTATATTTTATATTTTAGATCTGTGACATTTGTATTTCT
Source organism: Siderastrea radians (assembly GCA_964017195.1). Lineage (NCBI taxonomy): Eukaryota > Metazoa > Cnidaria > Anthozoa > Scleractinia > Rhizangiidae > Siderastrea > Siderastrea radians. The sequence goes on from OZ024900.1 coordinate 5,347,417, forward strand.
TGTTTTAGATTTTAATACTTTTTATTTTATGGAGGAACTCCCTGAAAACCACGTACTTACGTGACGGGCGCTTCCTCGTTAAAGATTGTTTTTATTATTATTATTATTATAAAACGAATTTGATGATCGGCGTGCGATCAACCGATTCGTGAAGAAAATGGGTTTGACAAGAAGAAGCTGAAGAAACGTACGTAGGACTTGTTGGATTGTTTTTGCAAGAAACGATGCCAATTCTAGTCACCTGATGTAGTGTTCATGCGATAAGTGCTTCATGTAAGAGAATCGTGTAAACCGCAAGGCACTATGGGATTGAGGGTTGTTGGCGGCCATCTTGAAGAGCATGGCGAATGCGATTAAAGCATGTTGAGTTCGGGATAAATCAAGCGGTGTTGTTGTCCATCCACCCACGAACAGCACATTGGCGACGAGGATGTTAGTGGTTCCGCCTCTGTGAGTTGATATTTTGGAAGATTCGCGTGCTAGAAAGAAGATTTCGAGGAGAAACATGGGCAATCCGGATGAGAGCTCGGCGGGTACCTCGGAGGCGGGTCAGTCAACAGCGACTCAAGCAGCTCAACCGCCCCAATTTTTGGCAACTGAAGTACGAAATCTACCCTGCTTTAACCCCAGGGAAGATCCGAACAACTTATCAGTGCGTTGGAAGTGCTGGAAGCGTTCATTCGAGCTGTATTTGCTGGCGAAAGGGGTTTCAAGTGATCGACAAAAAGTGGCACTACTATTACACACCGCGGGAGCAGAACTGCAGGATTTATACTATACGCTAGCGGGCACTGAGGAGGAATTGAAGCCTTACGTGGACGTTGTAAAGATTCTGGATGATTACTTCATACCGAAAGTTAATGTTCCCTTTGAAAGGCATGTGTTCAGACAAATGGAGCAGCAGAACGGAGAGAAAATAGATCAGTTCGTGTGCAGGCTGAGGCAGAAGGCCATTACATGTGACTTCACGGACGTAGATGAAACGATCTGGGATCAGTTGATTGAAAAATGCCAGGACCAAAAGCTCAGACGGAAGTTCTTGGAGAAACCTAATGCCAAATTAACAGATCTACAGGATATTGCAAGAGCTTATGAAGCAGTTAATGAACAAATGAAGTCTATGGATAAGCCTCTAGCACACCAACCAGGACAAGACAACTCGATCAAGCAGCAGAAATTTCAAAACAAAGGGAGGGGACAGAGTGAAAACAAAGGAAAGAAAGGTGGGAAGAGCTTCAAGACACAGAAGCCCGAGTCAGACCAATCACAAAGGTGTTACAATTGCAATCGTTTTGGCCACATTGCAAGGGATGCTTGCTGTCCGGCAAGAGATAAAGAGTGTAGTAACTGCGGGGCACGTGGACACTTTGTAGTCTGTTGTTGGAAGAAGGGAGCTACAAAAACACATCCTAGAGCAAATCATGAAAGGAGTCGAAAAGCTTACCATGTAAAGGAGGGAGCAACTGGCCGAGGGGATGGATATGCATTCATGATCAAGGGGCAGCAGGAAACTGGAGAAATTACGCTTAACGTCGGCGGAGTACAACTGGACGGTGTATTAATCGATTCAGGTGCATCGTGTAATTTGATTGATTACGGGACTTGGAACAGTCTGAAAGAGAAAGACATCAGGTGTGAATCAAAGGTGGTCGACAAGAAGCTGTTTGCATATGGCCAGAAGGAACCAATGGAAGTTGCAGGGACATTTTTTGCAGAAATAGTATGTCAAGCTAGTGGGGAGGAGTGTGTGGATGAATTTACTGTCATCAAAGGTACTGGAAAGCCGTTGCTTGGAAGGAGCACAGCCGAGAAACTTAAAGTATTACGGGTGGGACCAGTGAGTGAGCCTCAAGTTTGTTCTGTGGCAGCAGAAGGGAGTGATGAGGGTATTCGGGAACATTATGCAGACATACTAACAGGGGTTGGAAAGTTGAAGAATTATCAGCTAAAACTACACATCAATAAGGATGTTAGACCAGTAGCTCAGCCAGTGCGGAGACTTCCTTTTGGACTCAGGGACAAAGTTGATCAGAAGTTGGATGACTTGCTAGATAAGGATATCATAGAGGAGGTACCAAACACCCCTACAACATGGGTATCACCATTGGTGGTCGCTCCAAAACCCGATGGGGACATTCGAGTGTGCGTAGATATGAGAAGAGCAAACGAAGCAATTGTGCGGGAGCGCCACCCAATCCCGACGGTTGAAGAAATTCTATATGATCTTAATGGATCCACTGTGTTTAGCAAGTTAGACCTCAAATGGGGGTTCCATCAAGTTGAACTGGAGGAGGAGTCCCAGGAAATAACAACATTTGTAACCCATCGAGGACTTTATAGGTACAAACGGCTCATGTTTGGGATCTCGTCGGCACCAGAGAAGTACCAGAAGATCATATCAGATGTTATACAGGGCTGCAGTGGAGTAGCAAATATCGCAGACGACCTGATTGTTCATGGGGCAGACCTCGAGGAACATGAAAGGAATTTACATGCCGTTCTACAGCGTCTGCGGGAGAGTGGACTGACCCTGAATGGAGAGAAATGTCAGTTCAGACTGCATAGGTTGACTTTCTTTGGACATGACCTCAGTAGTGAAGGAGTCGCACCAAGTGAAGAGAAGATTGCTGCAGTTGTGAATGCTCAGGCTCCTAAGAATGTGTCAGAAGTGCGGTCATTTGTACAGCTTGTGCAGTATTCGTCAAAGTTCATTTCCAACTTTTCACAAGCGGCAGAGCCTCTACGGAAATTGCTTAGGAAGGGACAGCCCTTTGTCTGGGGCACTGAGCAACAACTTGCATTTGAAGAGCTCAAACGGTTGATGACTTCAGCAAATGCGCTTGCCTACTTTCGGGGTGACTGCAAGACGAGAATAGTAGCAGATGCGGGTCCAGATGGACTAGGAGCAGTATTGCTACAACTACATGGCGGGGAGTGGAGAGCGGTGACGTCTGCTTCTAGAAATCTTACAGAGGTTGAAAGGCGGTATGCGCAGACGGAAAAGGAGGCACTCGCCCTTGTTTGGGCTTGCGAAAGGTTTAACCTCTATGTGTATGGGCGCGAGTTTGAACTAGAAACAGACCATAAACCTCTGGAGTGTATCTTCAGCAGAACGTCAAAGCCATCAGCGAGGATAGAACGATGGGTACTTCGCCTACAGTGTCACAACTATCGAGTAGTGTACCGCCCTGGGAAAACAAACATTGCAGACGCTTTGTCCAGGTTGAATCAGACGAACCCGAAGGATCCTAGCAGTGAGAAAGAAGATCTGGTCAGATTCGTTGCTCAGGGAAGCACACCAGTTTTCTTAACCCCGAGAGAGATTGAAAGGGAGTCTGAGAATGACCCAGAATTAGTAAGTGTGCGTCATTACATCCACATAGGAGATTGGTCACAATGCAAGATGCCCGGCTATGTGAGTGTGAAAAATGAACTGTGTACCATTGGAAAGCTAGTACAGCGAGGGGATCGGATTGTGATTCCTCAGAGCCTCAGGAGATCGGTGGTAGAATCAGCCCATGAGGGACACCAGGGCATTGTCAAGACAAAAAGCAGACTGAGAACCAAGGTGTGGTGGCCTAAAATGGACGCAGATGTAGAACGAATGTGCAAAAGCTGTCACGGGTGTCAGGTTGTGGGACAGTATTCACCCCCTGAACCAATGCAGAGGACCGAGCCATCTACAGGGCCTTGGCAGGATCTTGCTATTGAGCTAATGGGACCAATGCCCGGCGGAGAGAACTTGTTAGTTGTAGTTGATTATTATAGTCGTTATTATGAAGTTGTAGTCATGCGGTCAACTACCTCACCCAAGATAATTGCAGCCTTGACAGAAATCTTTGCAAGATTTGGATATCCTTATTCGCTCAAGGCAGATAATGGGCCTCAGTTTGAAAGTAGGGAGTTTGAGGTGTTCTTATGTGAGTGCGGAATTGAGCATAGAAGATCACCACCAATATGGCCACAAGCCAATGGCGAGGTTGAAAGGCAAAACAGGACCCTCTTAAAGGCCATGAAGGTTGCAGAAGCAGAAGGGAAGAGGTGGACAGAAGAACTGCTAATGTTCCTCTTGGCATACAGGTCAACACCTCAAGTCTCCACAGGTGCCACGGCTGCCTCTCTAATGTTTGGTAGAGAAATCAAGACCAAACTGCCAGAGTTGAGACCAGACAAGTCAGTGATTAATGAGAGCACGAGGGACAGAGACTGGAGTCAAAAGTTGACACACAAGGCGTATGCAGATAACAAGCGTGGTGCTACATGGAGCCCAATAGTTCCAGGAGATCAGGTGCTGTTAAAGAACACTAAGACCACTGGAAAATTAGAGCCAAATTTTGAACCAGAACCCTACACTGTGGTAGCAAAGGAGGGACATCAAGTAACTGTGAAATCCAGTGAAGGCGCTGTTTACAGGAGAGACAGTTCGTTTGTTAAGCCATATATTTCATCCGATGATGTAGTAGTCCCAGAAGTAGTCCCGGAAGACATTAAGGTTAAGGACACTGACTCTTCGGACCCAAAGCAAGTTGAATTAGATTGTTCGCGACCGAAGCGTAACATCAGACAACCGGAGAGATTTAAAGATTATGTTCTCGGAAAATCCTAAGGGACTACAGAATGTGTCTGTGAGAGACTCTTGTTGTTGACATTTGAACATTTTAGTCATTTAGCAAAACATTTTAAATCGCCGTAGTACCTAGAACATTTATACTGTTATAGCGGAAAGGAAGGGATGTAGTGTTCATGCGATAAGTGCTTCATGTAAGAGAATCGTGTAAACCGCAAGGCACTATGGGATTGAGGGTTGTTGGCGGCCATCTTGAAGAGCATGGCGAATGCGATTAAAGCATGTTGAGTTCGGGATAAATCAAGCGGTGTTGTGGTCCATCCACCCACGAACAGCACACCTATCACCCAAGGAATGGATCACCCGAGGAATGGAATGAAAAACAAAGCATAAGCGCTTTATAACGTTTATTGTTCTACGTGAATGTTAACGCTGTGACATGCTAGCAAGAAAAATCGGAAAAATCGTTATTTATAAAATTAAAGCGGGAACGGGGAAATATCAAGGAAAATATCTTAGCACAGTCTCATGTTAACTTCTTCGTTATAGCTCACTGTGATTACCAAAGAACGTGATAAGCGAAATAGGGCGATGTATCGTCGTGGGTCATCGCTAAATTTCACCGAGAACAGTTGCTATTTATAGATGAATCAGAACTTCTCAGATTCATCTATAAATAGCAACTGTTCTCGGTGAAATTCAGCGATCCTACGACAATACATCGTCCTGTTTCCCTCATCACCTTCTTTGGCAATCGTCTTGAGTTATAACGAAGAAGTAAACTTGAAAGTAAGCTTAAATATTTTCCTCAATTCCCGGTTCCCGCTTGTAGAAATAACAATTTCCCTATCATGTCACGGCGTTATATGTTTACATTCTCAAAACGTAGAACAACAAACATTACAAGCGCATTATAAGCTTATGCTTTATTTTGTTTTTTCAATTCATTCCGGAGGTGATAGGTGATTAGAATTAGCAGTGTTCCTTCCAAGAAATTCAGCTAGTCATACGTACCTTTCTTCTTGTAAAACCCATTTTCTTCACGAATCGGTTGATCGCACGCCGATCATGATTCGTTTTTCCGTTGCATACTCTATCCACTCCTGAATTTCGTCCTCGTACACTTCGGGATATTGCCAGATTTATATTCTCGTGGTGAATAACATGTCGTGTGCTATTTTCAGGTCAGAAAAGCTAGAATTATTACTTCACACTTTGGTTTAGCTTATTCGCGAGTTTAAACGCACCCTTACCATCCGCTGCATAGGATAATCCACCGAGCGGGTATTTAATTCTGAAGAAATGTCGAAATTTCTTTACAAATATCTACGAAACGTGAAGTATTCTTGCAACATCAACGACTCTAAAACCTCTTACTAGTCAATATATGACTCGCCAGCGCAAATTTACGGGATAATTTGGCGCTATCTTTATTCCTTCGAGCTCAATTCAATTGCGGTAACATCACACACTTTCCATATAAGGTATGATTGACGGAAGCGTATTGCAAAGTGCTCAGAGGTGTTTTGAAAAGAAAAGTCGCGTAGTAGTGAAAATGGTGGTAACGAGCTCGATTTTCATGACGGTAACTTGATATACTGGGAATGAAAACGTTCCTTATAATAGCTGTACATGAAAAGAAAAAAGACCTAAAGGATTGCTTTAAACTCGACGGCGCATATAGCTTGAAGTTAACAAACCCTTTCCGAGGACATACTTGTTGTTTCAGAGGAGATCTCAGTCTTCTTGTGTTTTCAGTTTGTTTTTTAATTAGCTGTCTTTATTTTTCAACTGGGTCTAGTTTAGCTGAAAATTAGTGTTACCAAGAATTCTACTCAGTGTCCTGACAAGTGTTACGCGTAAGGCGTGATTGTCACGCCTGCGGATCGAAAACTGCGATCTCACGCCTATACTCACGCCTGCGTTCCCATTTCTCACGCCTGGTGGAAAAATTTGAGCCATTACAGCCTTAACTGACTCATTTTGAAAAAAAAAAGCATTTAAATAATTTCGAACCAATGCGAGAAAATAATGATCGTACTTTGGCGAAATCTCGGATTTTAGTAGGGAAAGTCACTGGAGATATGGTCATACTCGTCGAGACGGGCTCCGTACAATCACAGATGGTCAAAGCATCGATTTACTGGCCATAAATAGGAACTTCTTCGGAACGTCTTTGGAAATCTTCGGACGTCTTCGGAAATCGTCGGACATCTTCGGATATTATCCGTCCCCTACGAAAAATCTTGACACTCTCAGAATAAAAATGTCACGCCTATGAATCACAAAAAGTTGGCAGGTGAGTATTCACACCTTGGTGGCATTCTTTACAAAGTTGAAGAAGAGCATTTCTGATCCTAGAAATTTTCTATTCAACCGCTGTTTCAACCGCAAAGTACGGAGTTTCTTTACGCGAGGTATCTAGAAGTTCTGTAGCGTGCGTCGCAGACATAATATAACGCTGGTATATAATTTACAAGGTTAAATTTCGTCTACGACGCAGGCTAAAAACTCTGCATCTTGCATACAAGAGGTCACGGTATAGGCTCCCTTTACAACTTTAAAAACACAAGTTTTTGTTTTTGTTTATCTATCAATAAGCTTAAGTTAAATTCTAAAAGAGAAAAAGACTAAATATGCCTGGTGACAACAGTCACGGGAAGTCCATTTGAATGGAAACCCCGTCATTCCTCCGCACCCGTCCCAATTGTCACAATACAATGAACACAATCTTGAGAAGGGCATCGAAATCGACAATTAACTTAAAACAAGCGAAAATGATGACTCAAGAGGCCTGTACCGTACTGCATGACACTATATGACCATCCATGTCCATGTGTACGATGTCAACGCATACTGTTAATATATAGATTTAGCCAAGCATAAAGGCGGAGCTCCACGTCTCTCTTTCATGCTAATTGGCCCGTAAAATACAGTATATTTTAGTTGTGCAGTTATTCCACAGGAGGTGAAAAACAGCAAGGGAAAACATGCGGACCGCTGAGGAAACTGTGAGTTGGCTTATTTTTCATCAAAGAGAAGACTTTAGTACGACTTTCACCGACAGCTCTTCTTGTAGCATTCTTTCGAAAGCTAGCTTATAGAGTTCAAGAAGAGTACCTGTAAAACTACAATTGCTAAAAAAACCCACTTAAAGACTTTTCCATGCAAATACACATTTCTCACTGATTCCAATGCATCCCTCTGGCTGTTTAGTTCTGTTAACCATGAAACATTTCTCCAAATCTATCTTGCTAACATAAATAATATTTTCTCGGCATCAAACCGTTAACTGACAAAAATTCTCCAAAAAACTTTTTCGGAAACTTTCAAGCACACGTATAATTATCAAGAGAAAATGGCACAAGTTTTTCAACCGCGAAGTATTAATCGGGCGCTTTCAAGAATACTCCCTGAACTATTAAATTTTAGGAAGCTATTAGAGTCTCATTTTAGACAAAATAAACGTAGACGTAAACCGAGAAACGCTTTCTTATTGTTACTTAAATAAAGATTTCATTTCGAGCTGTAACTAAAGATACACTGAAATGGCTTAGCGGTTTAACAAAAAAAAAAAAACGAACACGAAAACATGCCACACTGAACTCACTCACTGAAACGGCGAGTCCAAGTTTAGTCGCTAAATTGGGACAGAAATGTCATTCACTTCAAATGGAGAAACTAAAAAATATAACAATATAAGGAAGATAAAATATTCCACAACTGAACAAAAAACATAAGGAACTTTACACTAAGACTATAAACTTAAAAATGACGACAGAGCGACTCTTCAGGTCTTGAATACTAAATAAATACGATAAATACGGATTAGTCAAAAACAACCTACATTGAAAAAAACAACACAGACTCAGTCTAGAATAGTCACGATTTCCACTTTTCGAATAAAATACAGTAGAATTCCTCTAAGAAAAATATGGAAAATTACCCACTAAAGTTGAAAAGGAAATTGAGTTTAATTAAGCTTAAGTTAACTGAAGCCCAAATATCAGATTGCTCTTTAATGAAAATTCCTTTAACGCATAAACACAGAAAAAGGACAAGAAACCTTCAAAAACATGAAATGTCATTCACAAACGAAGCATTTGTTTGCCTAGGAAAGCAAACTGCATTCAATTTTCCCCTCGAGTGAAGTTACTCGCAAGCCGGCAAACGAGAACTACGAGCTATTTTTAAAAAAAAGTTTTTAAAACATTTCAAGAAAATTACCGTAATTTACTAAACATGTAAAGTCGCTCAATTAAACAATTTTTACAATGCAAATCCACACTCAAATCTGTAATTTACTTTACCACTGAACTGAAAGAAGGCCTTGAAAATCTAAACGAAAGTCGCCGGGTTCTTTCGAGATCTCCTTAGCTTTGAAAAAAAAGCAAGTATGTCCTCGAACAAGGATTTCTTGCCTTCAAGCTCTCCAGTATCTTCTATATGCGCCATCGAGATTATAGCAATCCTTTTGCTTTTCATGATGAACTTCTAAAGTCTTCATTCCAAGAGTGTATTACAATTATCGTATTGAAAGCCGAGCGTACGAGGAACCAGCCGTCATATTGTTTACTTCAGCGACAAGAAAAATGGCATTCCACCTCCCCCGGTCAGGCTGTCTTGGGACTCCCGTCACCCTCCCCCAGAGTCCAGAGTCTGTACGGACGGATGGACGTACGCTGACGTCAGAACCAAAATTTTTCGGATCAACAGGTTACCAAATTTTCTTACCCATGGTGCTCCGCAAGCTCCGCTATAACTAGGTTTGTGTACATAAAATAACTCTCCATCTTCAGCTCTGTCATGATGGCACAGTGGACAGACACGCGAACGTGGCGAGTTTTGGTTTCGTTTCTTTTTCAGGTGGCGCGCGTTCAAACCTCACAACTTCACATTTTGTCTCTCCAATGTTTTCTTTATTCCTTTTTGTTGTTGTTGTTTCGGCTTGGTGCATTTTCGACCTACTTGCTGTTCCCATGACAAATTTCAAACAGTACTCCGTTCTCATATTAACGGAACGTCGGCTTTTTACATTTATTTTTGAAAGATCTGGCTTAACTTTGGGTTATACGTGTTTATTTTTAGTCTTGGTACAAGCTGTTGTTTAATGAAATCTTTCTTAGTTACGTTTTCTGTTGTTTTTCAACGAAGTAATATATAATATTGATACATTTAGTTATTTTTTATATATAATCTCCACCCGCCTCAATCAGCTAAGTTAATTTGTGGATAGAGCCACAATCCTATTTGTAAACAACTCTTGAAAAAAATTGGTGAAAACAATGAGCTCTGCACTTTGCTCGCGATCACGAGCGCTACTGAAACAGCCAATTCCAGCAAGAATTTTTGCTGTTTTGCAGATGACCTGGCGAATTTAAGTTGAGGTTATATTTGCAACGATACCAGGTACATCGTGTTACGAGTGCTTGAGAAAGAAAAATTATCACGCACCAGTTATATAAAGTTAACCCGAGTACTACCAATGGATATTTTACACATGGACCGCAAATTTGTGAACCGGCTTATTATTAACAACCAAGATTTCTGTGGTCGACGCCAGCTATTAAAGAAAATTTACTTTTGGCTCTTCAATTTCCTCTGTGGGCGATTGTGCTAAGATTTTAGTTCGAAACACGGGCTAAGTTCGGCTGAGCTATAAACAAAACATTTCTGACCGCGAGCGAATACCAGGAGATATTGATTAATTACCATTGAAATTGTTTGTGCAGTTGTATTGCTTGAAGAAGAAAAAAAAAATTATCGATATCGAAACGGCCCGCCGGCCGAGCCCTGTTTTTTGTTGTTGGTAAATTAGCTAACAACCATCAACGTAGGTGTAAGACAATAGCAAAGCTTGTAAATTTGATCACCAAAGCTTCTATAAAACCCACAATTTTGTAGAGGTTAGCGTTGATTTGTTGTGATGAAAAGAAAAATTAGCAAGGTTTGCACACTACATCCGTTAAAATTTTGACGTTTCAGGGAAAAAACAATTTACTGCATGTGCTGTAAGTCGCGAAAATGTTCTATCATTGACTTTTTCGCGAGACGTTTGCTGCAGTTAGGTAATGAGTTAATAGTTTCAGAATGTGAAAAAGAATGGGGGTCACCGACTTCGCTTCGGAGATAAGATATTTAAAAGACCACCCTAAAAAACTTTCTTACTTATTAGATATGACCTCATTGTCTGTAAGTCTTAACTGAAATATTGCAAACGAGTCCCTAGAATGCAACTTTCTTTACAAAACTTTATGGGAGTGTGTCTATTAAACGACAGCATTTGCAACCCTGACAGCCGCACGTTGGTGGGATTTGATGAAGCGTAGGTAGAAAAAATGGAAAAATTGAGAACTTCCTACATTGATTTTTTTGTTTATTTTTTGCCAATCTGTCGAGAATTTGAAAAGAAAGTTATCTATCAAAAAAAGGTAGGGGTGACCTCTCATTTGAGAGAGTGAAATATAGGGAACGTTAACGCTGTAAATCAATTTCAAGCATTTATTTGCCAGTTTATTTCGTGGATGTCCGTGCGAAACGTTAGCTTCCTTAATACGCGAGAATGTAACGTTATTATACTGTGACTCTGTTGTTTTTCCTCAGTTGCTCCGAGGAAGGTTTTTAAATAGAACCAAAATATTGGCACGGTTCATTTTCCATTCGAAAGCACCCATATGTAAATTTTGCTTTTCTTCTGCTTAGAAATTTGTTATTCATATTTTTCAAGCACACGATTTGAGAGCTAAACAAGAAGTGTGAAAGAGAATTAACCGTCTCAAGTTCGTATTTGGAAATTGCGAGAGTTGCTTAATTTATCTTGAGACAAACGCAACGTCTACCAGCCCTTCATGGTTTAGATTTTACGTTAGTGCGCGCACTCGTGCATGAAGTGGCGGGGGGAGGGGGGGTGGGAGACGGCGGGTTTAAACCTTCCGCTTCCCGCCCTGTATTTGTTGCCTCCCGCCTCTTTGCACTTTTTCGATTACAAAATATTGCGCAACGTTGCGTAATTTTTCCTTTGTTTCTCCCGCTTCCCGTCACCTTGGGAATCCCGCTTGTCGCACCCTCTTCTCTTGCCTCCCGTACACTTCCCGCCTCCTTTTCTCCCGGTCTCCTGTCGCCCCTCCACTGAGGTGGCATGACTGTTCAAGCCGAGTTGAAAATTTTACCAGATAAAAGTTGATTTTTTGTCCTACCACCAAGTCATTTAGAGTCTTCCTGTTGTTGTTGTTTTTTAATTTTCCGAGTGTCGTTTTTTGAGCAAAGCCGTGAATTCGTGTTTAATTATGTTAAACTTGGTTTGCCTTAAGCCCCTACGCGTACCGAAGACGAGGAAACCAAGAAGCAGACCAAAGGAGAAAAGCTGTTGTTAGAAGACGGTCTGATACCGCCACCGTCCCCAAATGACCTTAAAATTGGATGGGAGCAAGAACTTTCCGGACACAACTGAGGAGAATGTGGAGGAGCATTTAGCTGATAAGGCTCCAAAAGCACTCTTGAAAGGAGCATCCTTGGAATATTCGCGCCATGTTATTGAATGGGAATGTCTCAACATCAGCCCTGACATTCGATGCTGTTTTGTACGTGGTAAAATCATTCCACATGAGCACACAAAT
>OZ024900.1:5359622-5377122 GCA_964017195.1 Siderastrea radians
CAAGTGTCACGGTGGTCGCAGGATACTACCTCCCACTGGGCTATGCCACTATTCGCGCCAGTCCCTTACAGCGGGAGTATAAATAACAGCTCTGCATATCATTTCGGCGCAGTTCGCGTTAGAATCTTCTTGCAACATTACCGTTTTATGCAGTTATGGCTGACGCGCAAGATCCTCTTGAAGCTGCGGTTCCCGCCGCCCAAGCCCTTGTTCAAGTGCCTCCAGTTGATGTTGCGAATCCTCAGCAAAATCCAGCGCCCTTGCAGATACAATTTTTTTTTCTCGTTACTTTTAATTTGCTCGTCCGACTGCTTTAGTTTTTCCCCGGCTGGTCTTCGCCCTTTCCTCTCCTCTTTCCTTCCACGTGGCCGCTTTATAGTCTTCCACGTTCATGTTAGTACCATTTTCGGTAGTACCGTCCCCTCGTTTTTCTTATAGTTTGTACGCTTATGTTTTTGCTTGGGCCTATTGGCTGTCTAGTTTATGTTGTGCGTACTTCGCCTCGCAAACACCGGGTTTGTGCAGTGCTTCTATCCTGGTTGTTTTGTCAGTGTGCTTCGCCTCGCAAACACCCACAGAAAAAGTGAGAGTGTTATGGTAACACCGAAAAAGTGTAAATTCAGCTGTGTGAATACCAATTAAGTGTTGAAGTAACGCCAACATGGTGTAGATTTACACCACAATAGTGTAAACCACCAACAATTCTGATTTGGATTGGGTAAAAAAAACACCAACACAGTGTTATGTAGACGCGGAATTCGGGTAAGTTTACACCAAAAAAGTGTACTTGTGACACCCAAATGGTGTAAAGCAACTTGCAGCTGTGTGCACACCAAAACAAGGTTAATTTACACCAGAGATAATTTTACACTAAAATTGTGTACTTGTGACACCCAAATGGTGTAAAACAACTTGCAGCTGTGTGCACACCAAAACAAGGTTAATTTACACCAGAGATAATTTTTACACTAAAATTGTTTAAAATAACACTTCGAACTTTCTTGAATAACACCCTCCACGTGTGATGTTAACACTGTTCTAGTGTACTTCAACACTAAAATAGAAGATGTACGTGGGCTACTTAAACATTGTTATTATTGCTGCTGAAGGAGACAGACATCACTACACGTGTAGTTTCCAAATTTATTTCGCTGTGAATATTCATTGGTATACTATACCTTAAAACAAAATGCGTCCAAAAATACGATTTTTTGCAAAAAACAATAAGTCTACATGTAGAAAAATAAACCTTTCAGTGCAACCTTGGAAACTCACTGTAAATTACAAAGATGCTACTCTAATGCCTTAGAATTCAGTGAAGTAATGACACTGAGTAAGATAGTTATACAATATAAGAAAGCTACAAAGATTCCAGTCCAAACAGTGCATTAACTTCTGTATGCTTCATTTTTGTTAACACCTAAGTTGATGTGCCAAAATAATGAAAACCAATCCCATACAAAAATAAAAGGCCTTTCGAAAGGCATTTTAATTTAAAGTACTTTTCTAGTTGTTAAAGGAAAATGAAGTCGATAAATGCAGATTGAGTGAGTGATTTTGATGATAAACCACACCCAGTTCAGAAACCACCTCCACCTGATTCATCAATCCACTGTAAAAAAAAAAAAGATGAAAATTAGTAATGCTATATTAATTACCCACTTGTACGCACCATGATAAGACAATACTGAATGTCACTTCTTCAAGTTTATTCAGTTTTGAAGGATTCGCCAAGATCTGGAAACAAACTTATTTTGGTCAGCTACATACAAAATCTAAAAATACCACTACAGCTCTAAAAAAAACAGCCCTCAGTAACACTTATTTTCAGTTAGTTGGAATACTCTGTCAGACAGTTGCACATACATGTACTGCCTTGCTCAGTCTGTTAAGTGTTTAATACTTGGTCAGTATTGTATACCACTCAGTCAGTTGAGTAAACCACTCAATCAGTTCACTCAGTTGTTTATACCACTAGATCAGTTATGTGGATCACTCGGTAAGTTGAGTAATATTACATACAGTCGTTATACCACTTGGAAGAGCAGAGTGGACCACAAGTTTGACACTCAGTCTGTTGTGACTACCTGTATCTGTCTTGTCTAATAAGTCAGTTATGTGCACCATTCAGAACACATAACTTTTACGACTGTGTTTCACTCAGTCATTTAGCACCCCGTGAGTTGTGTGCAAAACTTGCTAACTTGTGAGTACCACCCAGTCACTTGATCAGTTGCCGCTACCACTCAGTCAGTTGTGTACACCACTGGGCCAGTTGTATCATTCAGGTCAGTTGTCAGTTCTGTGTAAAGCTCCTTCAGCTGTGTAACCACTCAGTGAAATGTGTGGATAACTCCACACAACTCATTCAGTGATATAACTGACTTAACAGCTGTAGTGGTAAGCACAACTGGCACAGGGGTACACAAAACTTACCGACCAGTCCATACAATTGGCCAGTTGGTAAAAACAGCTGAGTGAAAGGTATATTCAATTCAGTGAGTGATAACATGACTTACTGAGTGGTATGCTGGTCAGTTGTGTGTATCACTCAGTCAGTTTTGGACCACTCTATATTTAAACAACATTTGAAGAGGCTAGTGGAAAATCCCCTAAGAGATTTTTTTTGGTCAATTTTTTTAGCTTGAAAGTGCCTGAATTTTTGCATGTGGGCTTTAATTTATTCAGGGAACACGCTGTTTTTTCCTGCCGGTTTACGCTTAGTTTTCCAGGAAAGGCCAAATACGAGGTCACCATCTTCTGTTTTCTTCTGTTAAAAACCTAAACAAAAGAAACCAATTGAATTCTTTGCTTCATGAAACAAACGAACGAAATCAAAAGAGCGACCAATGCTTTCTCAGATGTGTTTGATCACTTTTGTATATTATTCAGTAAGTTGGATGTATCACTCAGTCTGTTCCTGTTTACAACTGTACATGTAGGTAATGAGGGCCAGGACTCTACTACAGTACAAATCTGACCCTCTGCTACTTTGATGGGAAAAAATGGCAATGCTATTGTACTGCCTTTTCTCCCCTTGCAAGATTTGTGAGTTAAGTTTGTCTGTCCTGTTATGGCAAATTCTGATAAATAATCACTATCTTTGAAGAAGCACAGTCCAAGTAATGAGCCGATAGCAGTCACTCAACATTGGAGTTAGTTAAAAGTGGAAAACCACTTTACACAAAAATGAAAAATGAAAAGAGAAAGTAAAAGATCTGTTGATTGATTTTCCCATTCTGATTCTTTCTGTTCCACTCTGACAAATTCTGATAAATAATCACCATCTTTGAAGGAGCACAGTCCAAGTACAGTGTTAATGAGCAGAGTTCATGCTGGTTTGTGGATATAAAATTCAAGGAGTATTGAAGGAGTATTTAAGCACTAAAATCTGAGTTTTCAAGGAGTGTTCATAGCAAGTTTACTTTGTCTTGCATTATCTTTTGATATGTTTTCATTGGTCAGTAGCAACTTTACCCCCCCCCCCCACCAGGATCTGAAATGCACTTTAAGGGAAATGACCACAAATGCAACATCAATATCAAGTCTGTAATAATTCATAAACAGGGATGCATAACAAGTTCATAGCTCTTAAAGGGGCCAAAAGGCTTGTATATGGTGAAGAAAACCAAACACATAATCCACTAAAGCAATTAACACTACACCAAACAATAATCTCAACAATAATCTTAACAACAATATAGTCTGAAAGCATTGTTTGTGTTTTTGACTGAAAGTTGATGGCGGACACATACTGACAACAACACTGAAGTACAACAGGCTATAGGACAGGATAAAATTGTTATAATTCTGGCCTGAAATCTTAAAAACCCCTGAAAATACAGAATGGCAGTAAAACATCATGATTTTAGTGTCTCTATCTGATCATGAAAATCGTCTGCAATAGGAACTGATTTTGCAGAATCCATAACGCGTGTTTGGTGTTTTGCTCCTTCCATATGAAACTTCAAAGCTGCTTTCCCTATGCTCGCTTACTTAAACTTTCGGCAGCACAGCTTACAATAGGCGGCACGTTTATCATCTTTGACACCTTGTAACCAATCTTATTACACAACGTCTACAAAGCTAAATCAGAATTGAAACATGTTCAGCTCGGCCAGGCATTTCGATTCATGTTTAGATGAGTTTTCGTCCGCTCACCCTAACTACGCATACAAGACGTACAAGATGGCTTCCACCTGATCACATAGTTAAGAAACTGATTCCAAAATGCAATGCACACAACACAGAATTCCACCCAGCATGTAACAGCACAGGCTGAGACGCATATTTTCGAAAATTCTGTCCCTGAATTTAAAATCTGCGCTCCATGTTTTAACTTATCTTTGAATTGCTTTGATATAATCCTATATTATTTCCCATCTGAGCAAATATTCAAGGAGTTTTCAAGCACTTTCAGCAGAAATTCTTCTTTTCAAGGGCTTTTCAAGTGCCCTTAAAATCTAAAATTAAATTCCAGGGTTTTTCAAGGACTTCAAGGAGTAGCACTATCCCTGAATGAGCAGACAGAAGCCACTCAACACTGGAGCTGGTTAAAAGCAGAAAACCACTTCACACAACTATACAAGGCACACTGTGTCCTTCAACGAGAGGGTGACATTGAATTCAAAATTTAAAAGTGAAAGTAAAAATGTGTCAGTTAACCTTTCTATTCTGAATTTTTCTGTGTTGCTTTAACAAATTCTGATAAAAAAAAATTCACCATCTTTGAAGGAGCACAGTCCAAGTAATGAGCGGGCAAAAGCCACTCAACATTGGAGCTGGTTAAAAGCGGAAAACCACTTTACACAACTATGCAAGGCACACTGTGTCCTTCAGAGAAAGGGTTACATTGAATTCAAAATGAAAAGAGAAAGTAAAAGATTTGTCAGTTGATTTTTCTATTCTCATTTTTTCTGTTCCGCTCTGGCAAACTCTGATAATTATCACCAGCTTTGAAGGAGCACAGTCCAAGTAATGAGCGGGTAGAAGCGACATTGTATTCAATGACTTTTGGTGCCAAAATGGTAAAACTGCATAAATTTTCGTACCCCCAAATTTTCATAAAATTATTCAAATTGTTATCTTAAAACTGACACGTTTGGGCCATCTGCATTCTGTATTTCGTACTAGGCTACTTTTCGCACATTAGTAAAGGTCATTAACTATGTTTGGCGATATTTTGGACCACATTGTTCAAATACAACAAAACCGCCATTTATAAACAATCAAATTTATAACCGACTGCAAATGGTGCTTGTTTCGAACACCCGAAAAACCATTCATCGAGCTGTTTCATTTTACTCACAAGAAAAGCATTTGGGTAATGGGCATTAGGAGATTTTGGCGTGATAATTAGTATATGTAATAGGACTACATGCTGTCCAATTTAGAAATAATTGGATGAAAAAAAATTCTGAGGATAGCCAAAATTGGACGAGGCCGACTAGGCCGAGTCCAATTTTGGTTATCAGAGGAATTTTTTGAATCCAATTATTTCTAAATTGGACAAGCATGTAGTCCTCTTACTTAATTAAATATAGCTAGTCAGTTAATCCAGCATTGTCAGCAAAACTATTATCCTTGAAGAAAGGCAGACTGAAATGTTGAGAATTTTTTATTTCCAAAATATTTAAAATAATGGAATGCCACAATCACATAGAATAACAATATAATGAAAAAGAGAATACTGTAAATTTCAAAGGTGTAAAATATTGAAGAATGTTTTTAATTACACTAATATTATTTTCAAGCTATTCATGTAGAATAAAATAGTGTATAGAAATAGCACATACAATAAGGATGGGTAAAATAAGAAAAAATTGCAATAATCAGCAATAATTAAATTTCAAAGGCGGAAAAAATTTTTTTTTCTTTTTTTTTTACTTAGTTCCAAATATCTTATACTGAATGTTGTCATGTGAGGAATAAAATGTAGTGAGTACTAAAAACACATACATTAAAGAGGGTGAAATTGCAATAAAAAGAAAATGCTATTAAATCCAAAGGGGTAAAAAATTATAGCTTTTGTACAGTCGACAATAGCTAGTCCTCATCTGAGTCTGAAAGTACAGATGCTCTGATCCTTTTCCATGAACGTTGAGGCCCTGTACATGTGCTTTGGTAAGATGGCACTGGCATATCTGATAAACCAGATAACCTAGGGACCCACCATAGAAATTCATTGTACCTGTAAAGTTGTTGATAGTGCTGTAATTGTTGCTGGAAGTACTAGCTTGAAGAGGTAGTCTCTCTTTAATGGGGCTGCTGTTAGTTTGTTTTTGAACATCACTTATGTGCTTGCATCCACTGATTATATTTGACAGTTCCCTTACCTGATTCTCATCATCCCCTTCGTATGAGTTTAGGCTGAGGACATTTCGGTGTCCAGTAACATCAATGATTTTGTCTCTTGACATACCAGCATTCTTTAGTTTCTGTACACATGTTTTACTGCTCGAATGGTTGGTAATTTTCTTACCAGTGGCAGCAGTTAAACCAGACTTGACAGCCATGTCTTTCATAAGCTGTCCAATTTTGTGTTCACCCATTCGCTGTCTGCTAAACCGTACTTGGCTCTTTCGTTTTGAAATAGTAGTCAGGTAGAATGGGCCACTGCCCTTCATTTTTGGTGGACGTCTAGCTAGCATTTCTTCGAAAAGCATTACAGGGCATCTCTCGCCCCCAGTTGCAAACATTTTGGGTTGTACAGCCCTGTGAGCGATCCTGAGCCCTCCTTGTCTCATAGTGGTAGGTCCTTCTTTAAAAGTTACGTATTTGACAGCACTATCAGGACTGGTTATGATGTTGAAATCTTCCACCATCATTGAATAGTGCTCTTGCCTCCCTCGAAGGCCAAAGTGTTCAGTGACATTTTTAAAGTTTACATTGACTAATGCTTGAGCAGAATGTTTACCAAGCTGACCTGACTGCCAGAGGAATTCTTCGCCAGCTTCACTTACAGCACGAGAGGCAGTTTTTCCCTTTCCGTAACCCCTCACTCTTAATTCTCTTGCTTTCGCCTCAAGTTGTTGCCTGGAGTTTGCAAATTCACGATCGCGCAAAATACTGTAGTTTCGGTCACAGTTTTTCAAATGGCGGTCCAAAGAGCACTGCATGACAGCCAGGCTTTCTGGTTCGTATTCGTCACTGTCTTTTTTTCGAATTTCAGCAAAAAACCGGCAAAGAATTGCATCTAGCTCTTGGCGAGGGATATCTTCTAACTGTCTCGCTTCGTTACGCTGCACTCTCCACTCGTTGAAAACCTTGAGCCAAGTTTTTGTACTCTTTGAAGTGTTTTGGTTTGTGCTTCTAAAGTTAGCAAGCTCCTCTTCTGGCAACGTAGGAAATCTCTCATTTGCGTTACTATTGCTTAAAAGATTGTGAGAAATGGAAAAAATTGGCAAATTTTCACTGAATTCCGCCATTGTCAACTAACAATGCGACAAGACATCCCATTTACAGTGCTGATGCTATGCTTTGTGTTGATTGGCTGGTTTCTTTCACTATTGTTTTTTCTTGGATTTGGTTGGCTCAGACAAACTATCCTATTTTTCTTAAATTGGACAGCTTGTGTATTTTAACTGAAAGTCCTGACTTAAAAGTATCCAAAATTAATCCTTAATTGGACAGTCCTCAGAAATTAAAGGATAATACTTGGGCTGACAATATTGGAACAACTAACCAGCTATATAATTATGGGGTTAAGAGTTGAGATACAATTTGAACAAAGCATGTCTTAATGACATTCATGGCTGTTGTCTGCTGTTGGAGCTAGTGGTAAGTTTGTATTCAACCGTTTTGACTTAAAATTACCAAATAAAGTCACTTACCGCGTGTCTTATTGACGGGATTGCAGAAGCAGGGTATCAGGCAATGCCAGAAACCAGAATGTACTAGGAATAAACGACAGGCACAAGAAAAGAATCGAAAATCGCTTGAAGCATGTGCTCCTCTCGTCAAGAGCAGCGAGACACCGCTGACCACAATAACTGCGTACTCGTCACTGTCTTTTTTCCAATTTCAGCAAAAAAACGGCAAAGACTGATTGCATCTAGCTCTTGGCGAGGGATATCTTCTAACTGTCTCGCTTCGTTACGCTGCACTCTCCACTCGTTGAAAACCTTGAGCCAAGTTTTTGTACTCTTTGAGGTGTTTTGGTTTTGGTTTCTGCTTCTAAAGTTAGCAAGCTCGTGAAAAAAGTAAAAAAGAAAAAGAAACTATCCTCTGCACTGACCATTAATATTTATTTCAATCCTTGCCGAAAAGAGAAAATATACACATGAAGCTCCCCTAAATTGTGGCGTAATCCAGTGTCCGCCACTGCTAGTGCAACTTGCATTCAGCTTGTCTCACCGTTGCAATTTGCTGTATTCGCCGCAACCCTTATTATCTTCCAGGCTTAAACTTTTTGCACATTAGCTGCTCATGAAAACAAAAAATCAGAATGTCCCTCGTATTATATTGTATTTAATGACGGATTTTTTTTTCAGATTTTATAAAACGGTAGTTATTTTGAGCTATCCACCAGTCTAAACAGCAAACCTATCTTTTTAGCTACCTTGTACAATAAGTTCTACTTGATTATAAGCTGATTTTGCAGCCCAGAAGTCATATGTGAAGGTAATCTAGTCCTTTTAGTAAGTTGCCTGATCGATGCCCGACAAGAAAATGTAATTGACATTTGGTGTTACTTTACACCTTGTTCGTGCTTGACTTACACGATGCAGTGTGTTAAATCCTGAAAAAACCTTGCAAGGTTTTTGCTACACAGCTTTAGTGTAAAAAAAACACCAAGAAGGTGTTACATCCTGATTCGATTGCACCATTTTGGTGTTATCTAACGCAAAATTGGTGTAATGTTGTAATTACACTCTGTCAGTGTCGTAGTAACACGAATATCGTGTAAATTTATACCACTCTCGGTGTTATTTAAGGTGGCCGAACACAGTTTTCTTGTACCTATGCGTTATTTACTGTTATTTTCAAACCACTGGCAGTTGGGCAGCCAAAATTGGCAAGGTGCAAGTTCAACTAAAGAAGATTGTATTTTGATATGTTTTGTTGGACTAGGTACCGTTACCATGGCAACACAGCTGGTAGTAAACCGGCATTAAATAATGGGTTTGATTTATTTTCAGAAAATCCAGTCGTTAGATTTTTTCCATCATTTGTCTCTAGAAAACTAAAAAAAATACTGTCCTATTGACACTGGTCTCGTGAAATTTTGACCGAGAGATTTCCTGTTATTTTGTGTTTTACATTTTAAGACGGATTCCGCTCAACGTTCGAGCAATAAGTGCAAAAAATATTTACCAAAAAACTACTCATAGGACGGTAACATTTTAAATGCTATTTGAAACATCTCACTCTAGTTCACTTGCCCAAGTGACCCCGCGATGAAATTCTCAAGCATTCTCAAGAAAATTAATTTCAAATCTCGTAAAGCATGCTAAAAACGGGCGCCATTTTGTTTTGAACTGACATGAAGCCTCTTTTTAATTGAAATATGGATAACTTCAAATCCAATTTTCTCTTGCGGGGTCAGCTTGGAAGCAAAAGTAAAGATAAGTTCTTCTTATCTGTTCTCAAAATGTGACAGTGCTGCAAGTATTTTTTTGGTAACTTAATTTTTGCACTTACTGCTCGAACGTTGAGCGGAAATCGTCTTAACGTTTTCTGAACATGTCCTCTGTCAGATTTCAATTTTTGTTTGCAAGCGAGCTAAGCGTGCTCCGAACTATTATTCCACCAAATTTCATGAAATTCTAACGAGCAGTTCCGTAGAAATCAGTGCATTTCCACTAAATCGTGCAGTCACAATTTTCTGGTTATCTGTGCACGCTCTGTATTTGACAGGATTCTCGATCTTTCTCGATCCATACAAACAACCCCAGAAAGGCAGGGTATTTTCCAAGAGTATTACCTTTAATACATTGAAAAACAAACGTTTTTGACACATAACAAACTGTTTGATTGTTAAGACGGAAAAAAAACTTGCACAATCTTCACTGAACAAAATGAAATGATCGCTTTACAGGCGCCAACAGGCGCCATTTTTGTTTTTCTCAAAGCCTTGTGCGTGCGCGCTTATTCACGTCAGCAGTACAAATCGTAGAGCGCGCGCAAACTGTGTTCAGACACCTTAACACACTCGATTCTCCCGTGCCGGGTTTGTGCAGTGCTTCTATCTTCGGCTCCCTCTCCCTTTGCACACGTTTATTTGTTATACCAGTGTGCTTCGCCTCGCAAACACCGGGTTTGTGCAGTGCTTCTATCTTCGGTTCCCTTCCCCTTTTGCACACGTTTATTTGTTTTGTCAGTGTGCTTCGCCTCGCAAACACCGGTTTTGTGTTGTGCTTCCCTTTTGCACACGTTTGTTTATGTCAGTGTGCTTCGCCTCGCAAACTCCGGTTTGTGCTGTGCTGTTTCCTCCCTCCCTTATAAATTTGTTCGCTTTTATGCTTTGTTTGTACTTTACAATCGATTTTGTGTTGCGCATTTCGCCTTGCAAGCTTCGGGTTTGCTTGGGCCAAAGCCAAAGTTTTTATTTGGCTTTGTTTTTTTTCTGAAGTTTTTTGATATGCTAACTTTGCCTCGCAAATTTCGCTTTTGTCCAGTGCTATTCCCTCTACGCCCATTTTAAATTTCATCGCGTATGTTTTTCAATGTATTCTTTGTGCGTGTATCGTCTCCCGAACTTAGGTTTGTGGAGTTCAGTTCAGTTCTCCGTTTCCAAGTTTTGATTTTGCACGCTTTAGATTTTGTAGCTTCCTAATCTAGGTTGGATTTACATGGTTTCCATTGTCTCCCCTGGTTTTATTGCCCTAAATTTTTGCTTTCATACTGTTGAGGTTTTTTCTGTCGTGTTTTTTTTTCATTTTGCGTCATTTGCATTTAACTTGGTGTTCAATTGATTGTTGTGCCTTCGTTTTCCCTCCCCTTTTACAACACCTTTTATTTTCTGTCTATTGCATAGTTTTGTTGTTTCGGCACTATTGGTTTTCTCGCGCCATTCCCTTTGCTTTTTATTAATGGCGGCGTACTTCACAGTATTTCTTCCCTTTTATTTTTATTCTTTTTCAGTGCAGTTTTAAACGGCTGTTGTGATTGTCTTACCCTTTTTTCTGTAGAATTTAAGCCCCACACTATTTCTCCCCACTGCATGTCTTCCATGTATTTTCTGTTGGTTCTAGTTGGGAGAATTTATTGTAACTTTTGGAAAATTCCCCTTTTGTCATAATTTGATTTATTCTCAAACTGTTTTCTCTTAATATTAAATTTGTTTATTATAGTTTGATGTCGGTATCTCCCTTTCGTTTATGATTTCAATACGCGTCCTCTCGCAAATCATTTTCATATCCTTTCCAATGGTAGCCTGAAAGGGTGTCTTATACGTATACCCTAGTCGGATTACTGACGCTCAGGCTGCCATCCCTTGGGTGGGTCCTTGCGCGCTTGTCTTTTTCCTCGTGTGCTTATCCCTTGTGTTTTGTTTTACCGTTTTTCCACCTGAGGGCTGGCAGCCTGTAGGTGTTTTTATTCATGCGCTCCTCTCGGTTTTTCTTTTTTTCAGGATGACCTCCTTGCGCAACTTACCGCCAGGATTAAATCCCTAGAGGATGCTGGCAGTCTCTCTGATGTCCCAGCTTGCCTGTCTAGAATTACCCAATACGGATTCAGAAGAGAGGAGGATTTTGACAAATATGACGCCCTGGCCATGGCAGGGCAGCTAGCTACAGCCGCCAAACTGTCAGGGCACGAGAAGGCTCCAACCTTTGACGCCATAGCCTGTACGCTTAGAGAGAAGTTACCTGTCTCGAAGAAGCAATTCAAAGCGTATTTTGTAGCCCTTTTGGCGGATAAGGAGTACGCAAAAGTTCTTGAGGCCGTGGCCAAAGTGGATAAGTCCTTTAAGTCTTCTGCCCCCGGTCCCGCTTCTGGCTTCAGCGGAACTTCCGCTCAGGCATCTGCTCGTCCAACCGCCAGACGTCCAAGGATCCTTTGCTACCCATGTGGTTCGCCTGGCCACATGGCTTCCAGATGTTTTAAGCGGTTTAATTACCGAAGTTACCCACAGTCGCGTCCTCGCCCCCTTCTGCCGCCTCCTGGAGGGCAATAAATAATTTCTCCCTTCTGATCTGTTGCGTTTAAGGCCGCGGGTGACAAGCTGCTCATGAATAAATTCATAAGGCAAAATTTTGGTGGAGGTCTTACGTTAAAAAACTTTAGATCTTGATCGTTTGGAAGCCGATTTCGTTGAAACTTAATAGAGGGCTTGAGGAATGTTGGAAGTGCAACAAGATTGTTTTTTCTTTGATAAATTCCGTTTCTTTGCGATGCTTTGAGCTTCCAAAGTTAAGATTTGGTAAAAACCCGACTCCGTGTCCAAGTTTTCTCCTCGTGGAGAAGATAACGCTTCTTGATTTTGCCACTAATTGATCAGTTAAAACATCTATTGTGTCACAACAGAAGCCGATTTTGTGATTTCAAGTTCCACTGAAAGTTATAAGCCTTTAAATTAGTAAAATCGTCCTCGTTTATATTTGAAGACTTACTGAAACTTCTGTTAAAAAGCCTGTTTTAAAAAAGTGCTTCTGTTGTGACAACCTACAACATGCCTATTTTATCTGTCTGCTGTGTCAGTTCAGGAAATTTTATATCCGCGCTGTATTCTTGGACACAAAATTGGTGGTTTTAGGGCTTCCGAAGGCTTATCGAAGAAACACGAGTTTTTAAACCAAGAATATTTTATTATGCAAATTATGGATATAAAAATTAAGAAGCTATTGTTAACACTGCAGAAACAAACAATAGGTTGCATGCAATCTAAAAAAAAACGTGTGTTTTCCGTCGAAAACAAACGAAAGAAAAAAGCATTGGCGCTGAACAATTATTAGAACATGGTCACACCCACTCAGCCAATCAGTGTCCAGCATTTCGATGTTCTATATTCCATAAACTGTCTTAAATTATGTAAAGTGGCGGGGGCTTTGAAGCACAGGGAAATTGCGGGGTAAAATTACAGAGAATTTCTGCATTCATTAGTGGTTCTATATAGAGCATACTAATGAGGCATTGTTTTCCTTTGTTTAGAAGCCTCATTAGTATGCTCTATATAGAGCATACTAATGACTAAGCAGAAACTACTAATGAATGCACAAATTTTCTGTGAATATTTATAACTAAATCGATAAAAACAACAGCTTCAAAGACGATATCAAAAAACGACAAAAAATACAACCTTGAAATAGCAAAGCAAAAAGCAAATCAAAAGAAAAACCATTACTTTACAGCCTTACATAAAATAAGAAATGTTCAGACCTTAGTTGAAATAGAAGGACAGACTTTTTTCTCCGCGTTTGCCGGGCTACAAGTGTTGTACTTTGGTCTCTTGGCTTTCCCTGCGGGTTCCCCACTTGCTGGTGCCGGTGGTTGTAGCGCGTCGAAGACTGCTTTCACCAGTGTAAATCTAGTAAATCTTGTGGGGCAATCACTGCCTCGAGTGCCTCAATTTCCGTGTATTGGCTCATGGCTGTTTACGCATCAACTGCGATGAACCACTCGGTGAAGCATTCTCAGTAAAACATTGCAACTCAAAGGTGTGTGTACAATAGCGAAAAAATCGTAAACAAAATAGCAACGTGATTTCAAGGCGAGAACTTAAAAGTTAAAATGCAAAAATACAATAAGCACGCAAAAACGAAATTCTTCGTGGGTGTGACCGTGCCATTCTATCTTTGCTCGGGACACTATATCCCATAGAACACTCGCGTTCATTGTCTAACCTTACATATTTATACCACACACAAAATAGAAAGAGAATTTTACTATCGCAATTTTCAAAGCTGGTTTTTTCCGCTTAAACATAGAATTAAACACTGAAACCAAAAAGAACGACGAATTCGAACTCTTTTATTATTTTCCAGTCTGTGGAGCCGTGTATATATATATATATATATATACATATATACTGGACACAAAATTGGTGATGTTGATAAATATTGGAGATAGAGATAGAAACAGTATTTTATTTTCGTTTTGTTTTGCTGGAAAAATTCTGAAAAGTTGCAATTAACATTTCAACTAACAGATACAGATACAACAAGCGAGTGCTCAACGCAGTTATTATTATTGTTATTATGAAAGTTTTTATTTAAAAAATACTTAAAATGCACAATATTTCCTGCCACACAATTAAACGCACGAGCAATCATTGATGCATAAACCAAAGATTTTATACTGCAGAGCTCACTCATGAATATTTAGCGCAATGTCGCTATCATCGTCACGCTTCGTACATACGCTTTAAATAAATGAATACTGATGATCTAGTCTCTCACCCGCGGCCTTAATTGTACGTTTTTCCTTGTTATGCTTAATGCGTAATGCTTGTACCACATTCGTCACGTTGTGGAATTAATAAAGAGTGATTTCTTTGAATTGTTTGTTCAGATTGTTTTTCTCGCCATTCTTTTAGTTCTTCATGTTCCCCTGTTTTTCCTTTGTTTTATTTTACAGTTTGTTGTCTGGGGGGGGGGGGGCAGTTTCGTTTCTTAGGACACTTTTATATCTTTTTCGTTTCGTTTCTTATTTGCGTTCTTCTTGGACATTTTTCGGATTTAAGTTTCATTTTTTTTCCCTTTTTTCTTTTCCAGCCTCCCTCCAAGCGTTACAAAATCTCCTACACCGTTCCGGCATGGGAGTCCTCGGATTCTTTTGACCCGCTATCTGTCAAACAACATAGTATTTCATGGGTGCGTCACGATGGCAAGTCCCTACAGCCCGGGCTTCAGTCCCCTCAGCCTTATAATTCTCACTTGGCTTCGGATTGGGTAGATAGTGTTTCGCGTGGTGACGTTTCAGCGGACGTCTCTATGGTTGCCTTCCCAGACCCTGCTAGTTTTCTTGCCGGTCAGTTGCATCACCATCTGCAGGAGTGGAAAAATATAGCTGCCTCAATCTCCTCTCCTCTCTCCCGGAATGTTCTGGATTGGCTGGAGAATAAAGTGCAAGTACAGCTCTATTTCAGGCACTTTAAAGGCAACTTCAAGGGCGAACATTTTGACTCGGCCTCCCCACCCCATGCAGCGGATCTTTTACAATCACAAGTCTTGTGCACCTTTTGCCAAGTTCATTGCTGACACGATTTTGCAACGCCTCTCTACTGGTGCCATTTCGGTTTGGGGCAAGGTGGGCGAGGTTGATCCTCCTCTCCTCGTCATGCCCCTCACGGTTGAACCCTCAAAGGCTAGACTTTGTAATGACAATAGGTTTTTGAATTTGTGGATGGATGATCGGCCGTTTTCTCTTGACCATCTTCATGAACTTCCCTTATATGTCAGTAAGGACGCGTATCAAACTGTGTGCGGTGATAAATGTGGATATGATCACATCCTCCTTGCCACATCCAGCAGGACGTACTTTGGATTTGAGTGGAATGGGTGGTACTTCACCAGTAATACCATCCCTTTTGGTTGGAAGTTATCGGCCTTCGTGTATCATCCCACTGGCCTTCTTGTTTCCCACTACTTTCGCGTTCCATTCGCATCCCTTGTTCCTTGTACATTGACGACCGTCATTCCTCGCAGATTCGTTTACCTCGTGATTCCAATCTCGTGAAGTCCCTTGATCCGGACAAACTGAACCTCGTTAGTGCCCATATTACGTCCTTCTTGGTCTGTTATAAGTTAATCAAACTGGGTTACTGTATTGGGCTTCAGAAATACATCCTTCAGCCATCACAGTCGGTTCCTTTTCTTGGGTTTGAGTACGACTCCCGCTTGCAGGCCTTTCGTCTTCTTCCAGATAAGAAGCAGAAGTTCATTTCTCTTGTCGAAGCGATCCTGGATTCCAACCAGGTTTCTATGACTGACTTGCAAAGATTAGCAGGAAAGTGTATGTCAATGTCTATGGCAGTGCCGGGCGCCAGGTTATTCACTAACGAGATCAACTTGGCTATTTCGCGTGCCTCTCGCTCTTCTAGGCCACTCCCTTTGTCAGTTCCTCTACGCCGTGAACTTGAGCACTGGCTTTTTCTCAAGTCCTGGTCAGGGTTCCTTCCATGGCGATCGGAGCGACACCACCAATTTGTCATGTACACTGATGCCTCTTCCTACCGCTGGGCTGGCCTGCTAAATCCAACCGCAGTTCCCCTCTATGCTTCTGTCTACTGGCCAGTGTGGAAATTTTATCGTCTGATATTGCAGTCAAGGAAGCTCTGGCTCTTAGCAATGCACTTTCGTCTTTTGATGCAACTATCAAGGACTCGAGAGTTGATTTTACGTTGACAGTTCCGCGTTATTTTATGCCTGGAACAGCCAATCCGCTAGGTCCCATGCCTTGTCGGACGCGTTGAAGTCCATCTTCGAGGCTCTGATGTCCACTAACTGCATTCTTCGCCTCTTCCACGTTCTTTCTGCCAACAACCTTGCCGACCAGCCTTCTCGCTCTCTCTCCCTAGCGGATTCCCGTCTGTCTGTCAGTTGTTGGAAGCGACTACAAGACGCGTTTGGTGGTCCAAATGGTCATTCAGTTGATTTCATGGCTCTTCCGTCCAATGTCATGCGCTACTCGACTGGTGTAATGCTGCCATTCTTTTCTCCACACCCTTCCCCTGGTTGCTCTGGTGTTAAAGTGTTTAGCCAATCGCCCGACTTTCACCCTCCTCAACTGTTCTCCAATCCGTACGTTTTTCCGCCCATCTGCCTCATCCCCAATGTTCTCCGCTTCTTGTCCTCCTTTCGCGTCTCGTTTACCATAGTGGTTCCGGATGTTCGGCCTCGTTGTTTTTGGTGGGCTCTTCTCCCACATTGTTCTCCATCTAGTCTCTTCCTGCGCGTGAGGGCAAGGTGGGTGTTTTGCGACCACCCTCCAAGAGTGGCTATCAAGATTTCTGGCCTCTACCTTGGGATTTATGGGCGTTTCGTATCGACCCTGTGTAAAGAAGCCTTCAGACGTTTCAGATCGTTGGAACTTTGAGAATCGGATTCTTCCGTCTTCTTTCTTTCATGCTTTGCCCGTTTTCCTAGCTGCTTTTTGTTA
Source organism: Siderastrea radians (assembly GCA_964017195.1). Taxonomy (NCBI): domain Eukaryota; kingdom Metazoa; phylum Cnidaria; class Anthozoa; order Scleractinia; family Rhizangiidae; genus Siderastrea; species Siderastrea radians. Next base: position 5,376,666 of record OZ024900.1, read on the forward strand.
ATAAAATTATTTGACATCTTTGTTTCGTCTGTTGTTTTCTGCCCGTAATTTTACATGTGAAAATACGGCCAATCAGCTTTCGCGACGTCACGCGCTTTCTTTCGCGCCACTTTTGACAACGGCTTGCCATGATTTCGTAGTTCTCGATCGTTCTCGATCGCTGTTCGCTTGGCTTGTTCAAAAAATGGCCTCGAGCAGTACACCAGAAAAAACAACCAAAAATTCGGCAAGTGGAAGATTCATGTCCCTCACCAACGAAGATGTTGAAAGATTTGTCGAAGCTGAAGCCAACAAAACACTCAAAGAAAGATGCACAGCGACGTAGCATTGATGAAGTCGTTTTTGCCAAATGAAAACCGGCGAAACAAGACAACTCCAAGACATACCGCCGCCAGAATTAGACGCTTACCTCAGCAGATTTCTATTGTCTGTGAGAAAAGTGATAAATATGAGCCAA
>OZ024900.1:5383358-5465678 GCA_964017195.1 Siderastrea radians
GATCTTCTTGGATAGTATAAGCGGCACAGAAGGATATACCAGTTAGTCTTTTTAATTTTTCTGCTTTAGTTTTGATTTTGAACCGATTTGTTCGATTTTAGAGTTCGAGACACTGACTTGCTGACTCCGGAAGAGCAAACCGGATTTAACGATTACGTCATAAGACATGCTTTAACGTGTTTGAGATAAACCGACGACTTTGCCTTTTTACTAATTTCTCCTGATTCTGACGGTGTGTTTGTCTTAATCGATAATCAGTTTTTATAGTGCCAGATTCACAACAGTATATAAATACATAGCTCACAACTCTCGGTAACGGCATGTTCAATTGTGGACAAAATTTATCTTTAAATTTTAGTTTTAATTCAACGAATTATTCAAAGTGATAAGACAGATGAGCCGAGTCATCAGATTTGAAACATTACGTCATTCGGTAACGCAAAAGACAAAATACTGTCACAATTTTAGTCACGCCGGTTAGCACGTTGAGATTCTGACGATGTGTTTGTCTTTAACGATAATCATGTTTTTATAGTGCCCTTTTCACAAGAGTATATAAATATATCCCTCACAACTCTCGGTAAAAGCATGTTCAGTTGTGGATAAATTTGTATCCACATTGAATTTTTTAGCTTCATTCAACACAATTAAATATACAAAGCGATAAGACAGATGAGCTGAGTCCTCAGATTTTAAACATTACGTCATTCGGTAACGCAAAGGGGAAAATACTGTCACAATTTTCGTTACGCCAGTTAGCACGGCACGTTGAGCCAAGTAAAAACATTTATCGAGGGTGGAGTGGGTCAAAACGACTGGTAAATGCCTATAATGCGCTTTCTTGTATCCTGTACGTAACAATGATTTATTTCGTATTTGCAGTCACAATTTGGCTTAAGGAGCTCATGGCATGATTAAAGGAAACTGTTCACAAAGCGTGGTTCCCAGGCGTGGGAAAAAGTTCAATTCTTTTGGGCTGTTACAGTGCCCATGCTGATCAACCGTAAAGGTGTGGTTACTTTTATATTGGGAAATTTATCACCCGTTTTTTGAAATGCGTCTGTTTTGAGAATTGTGATGGCTTTTTTGTTCAGGGTTTTGAGGAAGGCCGACCAAAAGACAGCGAAAAATGATCTTGAGTGAAGAATGCATGAGGTCATGGGCGTAGTCTGTGGGGCTATGTTTGGTGAGGAGAGGGTGAATAATTCAGTTGACCTCCTTTCCAGGGTATTGTTCGCTTTTTCAGTTGGTCAAATTTCAGCGTTAGTTACAGTTACGCACTTTTGCTGCAACTTGCTGTTACAGATGCTTGAATGTTTTTGAACCTGCCGTCACGCACGCCTCGCTTGCTTTCTTTTCGAGACGAACCAACACTTCGTCGGTTCTGCACGCATTGCGGGCCTATGTTTAACCGACGAAGTCGAGTTAGAGCAGTCGTGACAAGAGGGTCGACCGGTTTGGTCGGTCAAAATACGTCGTGTAAGGCTCACAAGGTGTGTATTTCGCTATGGCCGATGGGATGGGATGACGTGAGAACAAGAGCGGACGAGTCGCCATTTTGAATTAGCAGGTCAAGTAAGGTGACGGAGGCTTGGTGGAAGATTTGCTTCGACTGTGTTGTAGTATAATTTTGCGCTGACCGCTGAACATATAGAAAAGAAGTTGTACACAGACATCGATTAGTACACACACACGCACGATAGGTATAGAAGCACACGTCCGTCGAGCAGTGTTGGCTTTGGCCGGACTGAAATATCTGTGCAATACTAGTGAAAGAAAGCAAGGAGGACTGATAATAACAGGAGGTGAAGTCCAGTGGCACTGTTGATGCTGGTGGGACCAAAGTGTTGCTGAGACATCGTAAGGATAGAATCTTTCACAGTAAATGTTATGAGAGGAAAATTCTGGTGTATGTTGCTGTGGTTATGTTTAATACTTGGAAAGTATCTAGCTGCCAACGTTAAGAAAGGTTATTCGCAGGTGGGAAATAAATTACTACACGGGGCTGGATCTTCTTGGATAGTATAAGCGGCACAGAAGGATATACCAGTTAGTCTTTTTAATTTTTCTGCTTTAGTTTTGATTTTGAACCGATTTGTTCGATTTTAGAGTTCGAGACACTGACTTGCTGACTCCGGAAGAGCAAACCGGATTTAACGATTACGTCATAAGACATGCTTTAACGTGTTTGAGATAAACCGACGACTTTGCCTTTTTACTAATTTCTCCTGATTCTGACGGTGTGTTTGTCTTAATCGATAATCAGTTTTTATAGATTCACAACAGTATAATTATAAATACATAGCTCACAACTCTCGGTAACGGCATGTTCGGTTGTGGACAAAATTTATGTTTAAATTTTAATTTTAATTCAACAAATTATTCAAAGTGATAAGACAGGTGAGCTGAGTCATCAGATTTTAAACATTACGTCATTCGGTAACGCAAAAGACAAAATACTGTCACAATTTTAGTCACGCCGGTTAGCACGTTGAGATTCTGACGATGTGTTTGTCTTTAACGATAATCATGTCTTTATAGTGCCCTTTTCACAAGAGTATATAAATATATCCCTCACAACTCTCGGTAAAAGCATGTTCAGTTGTGGATAAATTTGTATCCACATTGAATTTTTTAGCTTCATTCAACACAATTAAATATACAAAGCGATAAGACAGATGAGCTGAGTCATCAGATTTTAAACATTACGTCATTTGGTAACGCAAAGGGCAAAATACTGTCACAATTTTCGTTACGCCAGTTAGCACGGCACGTTGAGCCAAGTAAAAACATTTATCGAGGGTGGAGTGGGTCAAAACGACTGGTAAATGCCTATAATGCGCTTTCTTGTATCCTGTACGTAACAATGATTTATTTCGTATTTGCAGTCACAATTTGGTTTAAGGAGCCCATGGCACAATTAAAGGAAACTGTGCACAAAGCGTGGTTCCCAGGCGTGGGAAAAAGTTCAATTCTTTTGGGCTGTTACAGTGCCCATGCTGATCAATCGTAAAGATGTGGTTACTTTTATATTGGGAAATTTATCACCCGTTTTTTGAAATGCGTCTGTTTTGAGAATTGTGATGGCCTTTTTGTTCAGGGTTTTGAGGAAGGCCTACCAAAAGACGGCGAAAAATGATCTTGTGTGAAGAATGCATGAGGTCAGGGGCGTAGTCTGTGGGGCTATGTTTGGTGAGGAGAGGGTGAATAATTCAGTTGATCTCCTTTCCAGGGTATTGTTCGCTTTTTCAGTTGGTCAAATTTCAGCGTTAGTTACAGTTACGCACTTTTGCTGCAACTTGCTGTTACAGATGCTTGAATGTTATTGAACCTGCAGTCACGCACGCCTCGTCTTTTCGAGACGAACCAACACTTCGTCGGTTCTGCACGCATTGCGGGCCTATGTTTAAAGAAGCAGGGAGGGAAGGGGATTGGAACTCCGCTCTGGGCTTAGGAAACCCTGCAGCTTCGGCGGAAGTCAAAGCCTACCTTAAGGCCTTCACGTCTTAGCAGTTGCAAGCTGCTGTTACCCCTAAGCAGGCGACGCCACTCTTCCTTGTCAAAATCGTTCAGCTGTCCCGTTTTATCCAGGAAAAAATGTTAGTTCCTGGCATTACTGCTTCCCAGCTATTTGTCTATGGGAGAGACGCTGCTTTGTTTAAAGCGCTCTTTTTCAGCGGGGATCGAGCAAATGATCTTACTCTGGTTAAGACCCAAGAAATAATGCGGTTTCCGCGAAACGATGGTTTCCTGTTCAATCACGTCTAAGGTAAATCCCTCAGGGATGGCTCCGCCAATCTTTTCGGCATTCATCGCCATTCCGATTTGTCTCTTTGTCCTGTTAAGGACATAGAGCTTTACGTTGCCATCTCCTCCGCGCTTTCTGTGGATCTATTGGCTGGTTACTTGTTTCGCCCTCTCAGCTCGGCAGGGAAGATCCAAAATAAGCAAATTGCTAACTCCACTTTGCAGTCGCGACTCCGTTGCTATCTACAGGAGGCAAAAATTTACAACGGAGAAACTTTCCACAGCTTTAGAGCCGGCTTAGCCATCACTCTAGCCCTTTCGGGTAGTCAGCTTGCAGACATTATGGAACATGTAAGTTGGCGCCACGCTCAGAGTTATTGTCTCGTCACGTTCCTTCTACCCAGACCCTAGCAGATTCTTACACTGACTTGAAGAGCCTCGTCCATTTTGCTGTCGCCTTTCCCGCCAGCGCTTCGTCTTAGGTTGAGCTTTGGCTGGTTGGGATTTTCTAGTTTAAGTGTGGGACCTGATGTGTGTGATGTTTAAGTATTGGCAGACTTCTAGGGTCTTTAGGCCGTATTAAACGTTGGACTTCTTAGTGCGGGAGCATATCTCCATGTCTTATTAGCGAGCGTGAAAGGGACCGCCGCGAATAGTATGCTATTCGCGCCAGTCCCTTACAGCGGGAGTATAAATAAGAGCTCTGCATATCATTTCGGCCCAGTTCGCGTTAGAATCCTTCCGATATCAGCAGCCGTGGCATGTCGCTTCCTTTCACGCTCTCCTCCATTAGCCTCTGCGCTTTTCGCTTTCCCTCCCCCCCTTACCCCATCCTTTTTTTCACGTCCAACTCACAAAACGCGGTTGCATATCTCCATCTCTTATTAGCGAGCGTGAAAGGGACTGCCGCGAATAGTATGCTAACCATGTAGCTGCGCTTATCCTCCAGAGAATGGCATCAAATTCGCAAAAGTAAGCACATTTTTTATAGCTTAGTAAGTACTCGATCTAACTAAATTGATGGTACTGGACAACACATAACATTGCCATTGTTGTGATAAATGTACTTTAATTTAAAAAGAAGCCACAAAAACTATGAAAATTTGTAAGCTTTAAATCTGTAAATTATTCTCCCGCGAAAAACACTTTTGGCGCCAAGTTATCGAATGTAATGGCGACCTATGAAGCTTTTTCCACCGTTCAAAAAGCATATAAATACATCGACGCTTGAAAATTATCACTTCATTTTCCCCCAATAATATCTTTTGTATTTTGACCGCCGGTCACATCAAGCTAGAACAAAAAAGTAGTCAATAAGAGCGTGTTTGTTTTGTTGGAATTGCATGTTGGTACGCGGTCGGGTATGACAATGTTTAGATAATGGCAATCCTTATTATTTGAAGTTTTCAAATTGAGAAGGAAGAAAAATGACCTTACCCGAATCCTCAAACTGTGCCTCTTAATTATCACTGGGAATTAAAAACTCTGCACATTAGTTTGCCGTGCAAGTAAAAATCTTTAACTGATATTTTGACCGTGAAAGAACCTGACCCACCCAGTTTGCAACGCGCGCTTCTATTATTGTTATCATCCGGGACACCGTTGTATTCTTCCCATATTTGGGTATAGCTTTCATTGTCCTTCAGCGCGCGAGATTCTTCTCATCGATATGGCGGAAAGGATGCAACTGGAAGTGAGCGATACCGAAGAAGCTCTAAATATCACTGGCGACAATTTAAGTGGAGATGAATACGCAGAACGTCCTGCTGTAAATGCTTACGGATCGCCAGTGAACGTGAGCCGAATCAAACCACGGCTCGCCGTTAATCATTCAGTCGCCGGACCAAGCAGCGCTGTTGTCGCTCGTGTGGTAAGAAATCATCCCAGCTTTACATTTATCCGCTTCAAAATAAGAATATGCATTTCTTCCGATGTTTATTTTTAAACTAAAACGAGACTGGCTCTGACATTGTAGGTTTGCCGCTGCAAAAACACATGTAGCCGAAAGAAGAGTGCGAGGTCGACAGGCTGCCCGTGTCGGAATGCCGACTCCAAATGCACATCGAGTTGTCCGTGTGGGACGAGCCAAGCTGCCTGCAAAAATAGGGCCGTTGAAGTCCAGCCTGTATTCAATAACCCGAGCGCATATGCACGCCACCGAAGAGCTGTAGAAGAGTCCGAGAATGAAATAAAGGTAAACATAAGTTTAGTACAAATTATCGCAAGCAAGTGAGAAATTGGCACTTGTTGACGAATTGTTTGTAGCTGAAGTCTCTCTGTTCCTGTCTTATTCGGTAGGAGTTTGTGAAGAAGCTATCAGAGGTTGAAAAGGAAACCCTTCTCATCAGGGTACTGAGCTAAGGCCGTGGCAGTGTAGAATACGCCAGAGATCTACTAACAGGAGCAAATGATCCAGAGTCGGAGCCGCCAGAACCGGAAAATGACGCAGAACCATGGTGTATTTGTGGAGTGTGCCGGAGGATGCAGGACGAACAGGAAAATGTTTGCTGCCAGAAAAGAACCTGTGTTACTTCCTATGTAATGTTCAACACCACCTGTTTAGATCGGGAAGCTTTGCAGTTGGCAATAAGAGCCAGGTGTGACATCCGTGCAGATAAGCCTGATTACTCCACTCAAAGTTACCGGAAGGCCGCATACCGGCAGTACACGTTGTGGAAATATGGAAAACTCGGAAGGGGGAATCGAAAAATTTTGCCGTCTTGTGTAGTCACAACCGTTAGGCAAGCTTATCCAGCTCCAGATGGCAATTACATGGGCTTTCGCCGTTCATAGGTGCATTGAAACAAAGTGCATTTTGCGCTTATTTCCTCACAAAATTAGTATTTTCCCAAGATTCTAAAAGGCCCATCGGTGACAGTGAATTCGCTTTGAAATATCAATGTATTATGATGCATATGGATAATAAGAAGTATGTGAGTGATCACTATAGCCTGCCAGCAAGCTCTCTTACCCCCACCCGTCCGAGAGAGTTTGCTTGTAGGCTGTGACAAGTAAGGAAACATTCTCATTGGTGTTGCCATTCCATTGGAAATGGGGATTGAAGGCCTAATTGTCATTACCAGATTTTATTGAAAAAAGAAAACCTAAAAAATGCCCCCCTTCACTCCCACCCCCCCCCCTCCCCCACACACACACCCAATGTAACATGACAACTAGATAAGTCTTGAAACAGTTGGAGAGAAGTTAGTGTTAAAGCAAAGTACTTTTTCAACCTACATATTTTTTCTTGACTACTGGTAAACTTATTTGTAAATATTCTGGGCTATCATTATATTGTGCAGCTTATAGGTCCGGGGCATGCGCAACTTCGAAAAGGTTATTTTGTTGGCAAGTGGAAAATGTTTTCACAATAAACATTTAAGGGAGATCTGTAGTATGATTATTTATTGCAGGGAACATAACTGCTGGGTCAGTAGCCTTACAAGTATGATGTGGGGGCTATAGCCTGCATTTTGTAGTATTGGCTGATGAAGTGGAGGAAAAAATTTGTGTTTTACCGTGCAAAACCAAAAACCGTGAACGCTTATATTGGGTAATGAAGTGGGGGTAAAAATTCAAGTTTTACTTTGCGAATCCAACAACCATGAACACATGACCAATCAGATGGGAGATCAAACCACAAGAAAAAACTGCAAGCCACAAACCTAATTACTGCTACAGGTTGTGGTTTTTTATCTAGCATCTGATTGGCTTTTACCTCACAACACAAGAATATTCCAGAAATATTTCTAGTGTTTGTGGCTCCTGGATTTGCACAGTAACAAAATACTCCCATTCACACAAGAAAAGGTAAAAAAATCTCTGTTTCTCATCCATTTATTACAAGTGACAACCTTTATTTACCTTTGTTCCATGATATGATGGTTGTACATGTAGATTTGGTACACTTGCTGAATCATAATGTTGTGCATATATATCATAATTATAAAGACTTCAATTCTTTCTCAGTCCTGTCTCCTGACAATGAAATTTCTGATATATTTAGTTCTTTTTATTTCACTGAAGTATTTCCAAATAAAAAAAATGGGAATTTTGATAGACAATCTTGATATTTACAGACAAAGCATTTTAACAAAATTCGAATATTTCTTACGTTGAAAAGATCAAACAGTGATCAACCAGTAAAACAAACATTCTTAGTTTAGTTACCCAGGTTACTACCCATCAGGACAAAACCAATTCCTGACTTTTCACAGACTTCTCCCTGACAACAAAGGATGACCATTATGATGGCTTCTATGGTATGAAATCATAAAAACCAAATCACTAATAGACGATTTCTACATATCTAAAAATATATATCTGGTTAACTGAAAATAAAGTTCCCTGACTTTTCACAAAATCAAAGAATTTAGAATTTCTCTGACGTGATGGAAAATACCCTGAGTTTTCCCTGACCCTGAAAGATAACTGCTTTCCCTTTACTTTTCCCTCACTGTGGGAACCCTGTCACTAAATAGTCTGTTAACACCTATTCTGGTTTCTTCTGAGTCTGAAAGCATGACAATTTAGCTTTGACCAACTCTTCAGTTGAAGGGGCCCTTTTCATAGCTATTGTTGGTGCAAGGTGGATGGGGAGACTTCAATGTGCCTGGTAATGGGATCTTTATCTTCTGCACGACATCGCAAGATGTCTGCCTGGAGCAAAGCCAAATGAGGATAGTGCTTGGATTCCTTCACAGGTTCCACCCTCCAGTTTCCTGAACGTTTGGAATAGATCTTTTTAAACTTCCCTTCCAGGGTCTTGCAGAAAACATGGAAGTTGTGGTCCAGGGCTGCTAACAAAATCTGCCCAGTAAAGACCTCATACCTGAAACATATTATAACATTCAGTTGAAGTTATTGTATACTTTGAAGCAGAAGAACAAGGAAAATGGTGTGGGCAACATAACCTGTCTCCCAACAAAATATCATCCTAGTTTGTAATTTTTTCCCAACAGATTTCCTTCTATTCACACGAACATGAACTTACCCAAATGCAATCCGTTTCGGAGCATACTTCAGAAGCATCGAGTTGATGAAGTTTTCTAAGTTGCTTGTATGCCTAGTTTAGATAAAAATAACAAAAATTCGAGACTGAGCCATTATTTGAGTCATTTTTTTAAATAGCTACATTATATATGGGTTATTGGTCAAGCATGAGATAAAGGTGGTGGAATATTGGCCAAATTATTTCATTACAAAATTAGGACAAAAACAAAGTCAAGATCCAGCTGTACTGACAGGTATAGTTTTTAATTTTTAACTTATTACTACTGATTTACTTCAGACAAGGCTTGCTTTGTAGAAAACCACCAATAGGCGATGGCGACCTGTATAAAAAGTTACTATTATGTAACAGACAACCAAGCATATTGCCTACACAGGTTACCAATCACATAGCAGGATTGGCTTTATTTTGAGTGCTCAACGACCACGCCATATAACAGGGGATACTATAAGCCACTATTAAATGAAAAGGTACATGTACATCCATTCAGATCGATTCAGCGATGGGTATGCATTAAGTCATCTAAAAGGTCTGATGCAAGTGTCATCAAAAAACTGTTCTCCCAAAATGTACCTGAATAACACATACCGGTAGTGTTCCAGACTCTAACCATTCATGGTCCAACACGATCTTCTGCAACTCTTTTGCAGCCTTGGAGTTCATGGCTAAGTACTCCTTGCCACCTTCCACTTCAGTCAGTGGCCCATGGGAACAAGTAGCTCCATCCCACTCATGCTCCCCACAGACATGGTGCATTATCCCTAACCACTTGTCCTTAAAAGGAAGACATAATACTTATTTTATAAGATGCCACAACATAAAATTGAATACTCTATCTTGCCACAAAATGTTAATTCGAGCAACCTGACCCAAAATGAAAGTCACATACCTTCAGCAATTCAATATCTCCATTACAAGTTTCCGCACAGTGCCAAAAATGGTTTCGCACTGGTTCAACCCACTGCAAGAGCTTTTCACAGCCCTTGACCTTCCCACCCTGCAAAACAGTTAGGTTCTAAATTGAAAGAAGCAATATGCAAAACAGTCAAGCACTAATTACAAATATGGCTGGTTCCCCTAGCGTGCATGATGAAGCAAATCCTGTGCCATGATTTGCTACTCACACAGGCAAGCCGGAGCCAATAACTTGCCTGCTCAGGATTGCCTGTTGTCTGTCTGCCCAGTGAATCGCAGTAAACCATGTTATAAAACCTCCATTGATAAAGCTTGTTTGGTTAAGAAGGCCAGATATTGGTCTCTTTCTTTTTTTCACGTTTATGATCCCCGGCTTTGTCTCAGCATATCCTGCATGGACTTTATTATCTTACCCATGAATTTAGCTGTTGGCATGCAGATACATAACAAAACAATATTTCAATTTGAATGTAGGGAAAAATATGTATATTTGAACTCTAATGGAAATATGAGAGAAATTTGGGATCCTTACTTTTGATAAGGGCCACTGTAAGCATCGCACATTGAACTATACTAAAACATTATTCACAATACAAGCAGGGGTTTCAATTCCCTGCTAGCAGAGGCCCCTTTTCCTTTGTATTCGCTGAGCTGACGGACGGGACGAAAAGGGACCTCTGCCATGGGTCGAAATGAATCGTGTTGAGCATGCGCCACGGTTACTTAGCGACCGAAACGTCACGTGATGCTTTTAGCACGTGATCAGCTGATGACTCCCACCTTTCTCAACTAGCGCGCCAAAAAACAGCTGCACAGTTTTGTTGTCGTGAATGGCAAGTTCACCAAAACCCTAAAAAAGGTAGACAGTTCGTCTAGAGATAGTTGTTGTCTAATCTACGGTATTAATTTCAAGTTATCTGGACAAGGAAGCTTTTTTAACATGACCACAACTCCAGGAATCAAAGAGAATTTAACCCATTGAAGGCTGCGTGTTTTATGATCGCTTCACTAAATTAGCAGTTGCATTACGAAAGGACAATTTATAGGTTCGAAAAAACAAAACTCACTTGATCTAGAATAGTTAAAATTTCTTTTTTTTTTTTTTTAATACAAAAACCTTTATTGATAACCACAAAACAAAGTACAAGGTACAAGGCAGACCTACATTAAAAAACGCAAAAACATTACAGAAAGCAACAATTACAGAATGCATTACAGAATGCTTATCTACAAACAAAAAAAAGATGTTTACAACAATTAAGTAGATTACTTGATATTAAAATTCCTTAAGGGCTGTCAACGAAAGGAAGCAGTTTTTGCCATTTTTTCTTATGAATTTTCGAGTCCTCATTATTCTTTGCTATAAGACTTTCTATTTGATAGGTAGAGCGAATTTTTGCTTTCAGCAGTGTTAGAGTGGGTTTTATGTTTAAAGAGCGGCTTTGGTGAATTATATATTTACCGAGAATAATTACATGACTTAATAATAGACTGTCTTTGCTAGTGAGACCAAACGTTATGTCAAAAGTGCTCAGATACCTAACATCAAAACCAAACTCATTTAACCACTCAGTCAATGATGACCAGAAATGTTTTGAGATATCGCAATAAATAAACAAATGCTCGAGAGATTCCTCCATATTTCCACAAAAGGAACACATAGGTGACGGTACCAAGCCCATTTTATAAAGAATCTTATTTGTGTAAATAATTCTGTGCAACAGTTTATACTGAAATTCTCTTGTTTTGGAATCAAGAGTTGCCTTTCTCGGGAGAAGGTAGAACTGTTCCCACCGTAAGTCATGCGCAGAAAAAATTTCTTCATATTTAGACTCAGCAGTTGGAGCAATTTTTATTTTTTCTACTAGGTCCCAATATACCCCTCTAGACGAAGAAGGGAGAGATACGTCAGGCGGATCTGCGTTGTCATTAGACGAGGCCACATTTGACGAATTTGATTGAGTCCTTAATAAGTTTATCCAGTCTTTAGGAATTGCATTATAGATACCCATTAAAAGAAAATACTCTGCATTTGTTATGCCATTCTTTTTCATCTGATCCCAAGATTTTAATTTATAATCCCTGAGAGTTAAGATATCTCCGAGTCTGAATATACCTTTATTTTTAATTTTGTTTCTGTACAAAGGTCTACCATCTCTGCGAATAGATTTGTTGTTCCAAATGATTTCGTTGAGCACTTGAGATGGAGAGGAGACACATGAACTATCCGCATTATATGAAGACCACTCACAAAGACATTCTCGATAGAACTTAGGTAAACAACGTGGTAGGTCAGACACATCATAGTTACATTTCAACGGGAAGGAGCCTCCATAGTCCCTAAGATAGTGATCCAAAAATAATTTCCATGTGCTTTTGTTTCCATCTAAATACTTTTTGAGACATATAATCCTTTGAGCTTTTATAAGGGATTCTACGTGCGGCATTCTTAACCCGCCATCCTTGTAGTCACCGATTAGAGACAGGCGTTTTATTTTATCTTTGCGGCCTCTCCACACAAACTGGAATAAAACTGTGTTGATTTCTTTGATGATATCTTTTGTTAACGGTATTTGTGCTGCTCTAAACATAAATTTAGGCATTGCGTACGTCTTGATTATCTGTATTCGTCCAAGAAGTGTTAGGTTTCTCCAATTCCAAAGATTGATAGATTTTTTGATAGACTTGATGATACTCTCAAAATTAAGTTCCTGATACTTTTGCCAGTCGTAGGTGAAGTATATCCCCAAAATTTTCATTGGTTTATTAACTGTGGAAATTCCGATGTTCTCTTACTTTTAAATAAATTACACCAGTTGTCAATTAAGAATTAGCCAAAAATACATTCTCAAAGTCAAAATTTTGAAAATTTCCGCAAGAGATTTCTCATGTTGTCTCGCGCGTGAAATCAAACCACAACAGAGCATTTGTGTCTGTTTAGGTCAGATTACTACTTTTCAAATTGTTTTGAATGAAGGTACACAGAAGAGACAGTAAGCTTTTCTAAATAATACATTTATTAAAACACGCCTTTACTTGTTTCTGAAGACCAAACGCGTTCAATTCTTTCTTCGAGAGAAGCTACGTGCAAGCGATTTCGCTCGATGTGCAAGTTATTTTGAAGAGCAATTTGGTGATGCGAACTGTGCACATTTTTCAAAACTTTTACGAAAACTGTAAGGAATATGAAGAATCCCTCAATTAAAAAGCGACTTCGATACAAATTAACAATCAAATGTGTAATTTACTCTACCGTAGACTCGTAGAAGTGCTGGCGCATTTCACAGAAAGTCTGTAGCTCGAAAAATCTTTGGAGGTGGAAGGTTGTCCTTCGCCTTGACAGATGTTTTCTTCGCTCTAAATTCCATTCCTTGACTTGTCGAGTGTTTCTTAGAGCTTCTTCTTTCGATTGTTTATCTTTCCGTCGCCCATGTTAACAAAAACAAGAGAAAGTAAACGTTGTAACTCTTCACGAGTTTAGTTCTCTTTCCACGGCAAGTTACTATGCAGGCTCACTAAATGACAGCGGAATAACTGTAAAGGAATGCGCGAGATACGGTGGGCTCAAGTCCCGGTCAGCAAACAATACAGGGAGCATGCGTTTTGGAAACCGCTGTCCATGACCATGGACGGCGGTTGGATCAAAGGGAGTTTGATGGCAGAGGTCCCTTTTCGTCCCGCCCGTCAGCTCAGCGAATACAAAGGAAAAGGGGCCTCTACTAGCAGGGAAGGGTTTCAATAAAATTTGAAGAAGGCAGCTGGTTTGTGTAGAGTAGCTGACCGCATCAACAAGGTTTGAAAGAAATCTTGCTTTAATTACTTCAATTTAGGGAAAAAAGTAGCCGACTTCTTTGAGCGAATTTGCAGACGCTTTTCGTCGGTCGTCGGTGCTTATTGAAAGCACTGACAAGGATGACACAACAAAGAACAAATAAAAACCTCTGCTGTTCTCACAAGAAACACAAGCAAGACACCGCCATGTGTAACTGATGGGTCAGTCAAACAAATTGAAAGTTACTTTGAAAGCATTACTCCCTCCACCTATGGGTTAGTTCAACTGCCAGGTGTGTGACATGAGGAAAATTATAATATAATGTAAATCCAACCAATAACAATCAAACAACACAATAAAGCATAATAGGTAGATAGATGGAAAGGTAAAACTCTCTTACTCCCCATCGCCCACAACTTCTGAGTGAGGGTTTCCTTCCAAAGTGGAGAAGCAGGGATTCCAACTTTGGACCTGCTCCAGAAGAGTCTGGTGACATGTGTGGAGCTCTTCTCCGGGCTTCAGAGTGGATCGTGGAACTACCAGTTACATCAACTTCAGTGCTAAATACACCAGAAATAGACCATATCAGTACATGCCGCACTTTTCGAAGTTCCGAAAAATGTCACAAGATATCACATTGAAAGTGACAAATAATAAATATTGCCAAACATACACACTGACTTCAAAGTACTCTCACTAGCTGCTTTCTCAGATAGAAACAAGAACTCACTTGCTAACAGATGTGTTGTCTGAAGCACTGGCAAAGGGTAACGGGGACACTGATAAATCCTCAGGTCCTCGTCTTATTTCAACAGGCGTTGACTGCAGGAACAATTCCTTTCTCTCTGTGAATAAATTCAAAACATTGTCACACAGACTACTCAACATTTGTCACGCACATAATTTAGATACAAGATCGTTTATCGCCAGCTAGAACATTGGCTGGATAGCACAACAAAGAAGCCAGTTTACTGATAACATGTTAGAAACATTTTCTTACCTCGCCTCGGAGTAGAAGGTGTTGAATGTGGTGATCCACGACCATGGTGAGATCCCGGGTGAGATCGAGCGCGTTCTTGACGTGGACGTCCCATCTTGGGACGATTCGCCGCCATTGCGACAGAGGAACTTCTGAACACTGGCACAGAATCCCACTCGATTAGCGATTGTCCACAAATAATACCCAGTACAGAAAGAACAATAAACGACGAAAATATTTATGTGAAAATAGAGGCTGCTTTGTGCAGTGACCGCTCGATGGAGAAGGATTACTTTCTCTAACGATGAGAACCGGAGTTTTGGGTGCCGCGAAAATGGCGTCTGAACTTAGTAAGCGCGCAAAGGCTCTTGGGTGGCTCAAGTTTTTTGATCGGGTTTATTATATATTTACAAAACAGCTTGGAAGATTTGTCATTATTTGTCTGTAAATTTGTTTGTTCGCTTGTCATTTGGTTGCTTGTATTTCAGTTATTAGCAGTTTCCGTCTGGTGGTTACCATGGTTTCAACAACTGGCTTGAAGGGAATGCACATGCGTGGACATAGCCTGTGAACAGGCTCCGCAGTTCTCGCCGTTTGTTTTCTTCGCTCTTTCTCCGACAGAGAACCTGTTCACAGGCTAGCGTGGACATTGTATGTAAATAACGGTCGGAGTCCCACTAGCACTTGACAGCGCTGTTACAACGTTGTTTTGACCTCTTAGGTTAACAACAGTGTAACAACGGTGTCACATGACCTGCGGTTCCACAAGCATGCAGTTGTTAACAGCAGTTTCAAATTTGTGGCTGACAACTTGTCAAATATCAGCTTACAATTTCGCGGGAAAAGCAAACTCGAAGCAAGATGGCTGATGAACGTGTTGTTGCCGGTTTATTTTTTATCGTTATTTTAATACTTGTCGCAAGATCTAGAAGGATCAACCTTTATTGCCATATGGTCTTGAGGCAATTTCTACATCGCCGAAGAATGTTCCTGTTCCTGGCACGGGCTCTGAGAGCTCGAAGAGTTAGAAGGAACCGTCGCGTTTGGGTTTACCCTCGGCCACAACTTTGGCTAGAGGAAATGCTCAACAACAGAGCCCTTAACAGCCTTTGGAAAAGACATTTTAGAGTTTCTAGAGGAACATTTGATTACATCTGTGGCATGGTTTCTCTGGACATTCAACGCCAAAATACACGTTTTCGACAGGCGATTCCCGTTCAGAAGCGTGCTGCTATAGCCCTGTGGAGGTTAGGGTCAGGGAATTCTTATCGATCAACTGCGATAACGTTCGGCATTGGAAAGTCCTCTGCGATTAAAATATGCCACAGTTTCAGAGAAGCAATGAACAGGAGAAAGAACGATTTCATTTCTTTGCCAGCACATGAAGATGACGTCAAAGAAACTAGAAGCAAATTCGAGGAGAAGTAGAATTTTCCACACGTGGTAGGTGCAATTGATGGCACGCATGTGGAAATCAAAGCGCCACTTATAAACCCAGCCGACTACTTCAACAGAAAGCAAAAAATATTCCATTGTGACACAGGCTGTGGCTGATTCGCGAATGCTATTCACTGATGTCAGTACTGGGTGGCCAGGGAGCATACATGACGCTCGAGTGCTTCGTCTAAGTCGTGTTTTCAGGGAGATCGAGAATGGTACAATTCTAACCAGGCCAGTCGCAGTAATAAACGGAACAAATGTAAGGCCCTTACTTGTGGGTGATCCTGCCTATACCCTTCGTCCCTGGCTCATGACCCCCTTCCCTACAGGAGGTGCTTTAACAACAGCACAGCAGCGTTTCAACTATCGCTTATCCAAGGCACGTGTGATAATTGAACGCGCTTTTGGCAAGCTAAAAAGCCGCTGGCGTTGTCTGTTAAAACAACTGGAAGAATCTACGGAACGTGTGCCCCAAACAATCATTACCTGTTCCATTCTTCACAACATATGTATACTCATGGATGATCAGTTGGATGAAGACGATGACGACAACAGTGATGATGATGATGATGATGCGGCCCGTAGGATAGGACAAGCTATTAGCGGACTACCTTTAAACCTCAAGAACTTTACATTCTCCAACTTCACTTTATAACCTGATCAACACTCTGTATAATATAAGCATATTCCTAGAATTTTATTTAAACTTACGATTACAGTGAATGTGACCAACTTCAAGTAACAATATATATCTATATATATAACCTGTAGCTACAACAGAGAAATATATGTCGATTATCATAAAATCAGTCACGCATTCTATTGTCGCGAAACAGAAACAAAACATTGGTCTTATATTTCAGTCTTTCTTAACCATTTTTCCAAATTCTTTTATGGCAGTAAGAAAAAGATCTTTAAAATTATTTTCACTTCTCTCTAGGGCTGCCATCATCTTTCCTCTCGCTCCTGGCTTTCCTTAAATATGGCCAACCAGACGGCCAACCATGGGTCGTCGTCATTTTGCCCAGACCCTTTAGATGAGCGCTTTTTCTTCTTAGTCGCCTTGCCACCTTCGCTTCCATCCTTGCTGCCTTCCTTGTTAAAATCTTCGCTTAGGCGCTTCTTAGCTTTTCTAGGATTTTCCCCAGATGCGGCATTGGCCTCTACTTCCTCGGTAGCTGAAGAGGAGGTCGAAGGAGCTGGTGATGGAGTTGACCGGGAGATTTCGGTAGAATTACTCTCGCTTGCTGTTTCCAATAGAAATGGCGGATTCACTATATCTCTTGAGCCCATGAACTCGTCTAGAACGTCAAAATGTGGGCACGTTTCAATGTCGTCACTTCCCGCTCCTGAAGTTTTAATTTTATCTTTCGCTTGCTTGTAGCGGCGTGTGAGGTTGAAAAACTTTTCTTTCACCCTCTGAGGCGTTCTTGAGGTGTCGACCTCTAGCTTACTCATTTCCTTCGTCAATTTCTCGGCTATAATGGCCTACATTGTCTGTCCCTTTTTTCCTTTTTTTCGAAGACCCTCAACCTCCTCCTTGTAAATTCTTATCAGGGTCTCTTCTTCTAGAGAGCTCCATGATGGGGAGCGCTTTGTAGTTGTCTTCGAAGGTTCGGTGTCGCTGTTAGTCACAGTAGAAGAAGCTGGCATTGGAGACAATTGTAGCGGTGGAGTTGCAGCCACTACGGCTTGGCTGGATGACGGATAAGGCTCGGCGGCGATTGAAGGAAAGGGCTGCCAATGCACATTTAGGAGGTCGAGACTGGAAAGGAAACCAAACTGACTGCGATTGTTGCTGTAAGGATCAGTAAAGAATGAAGTTAAATTCCCGCCATTACAAGTTCGTCTACCAAACCGGCAAATTAGTAGGATGCAATTTATCTTTCCCAGCTGGTAGAGGGCCAGTAAGCAGTCCAGTCGTTGTTAAGATCCACAGTTCTAGTGAAATCTTCGTTGTTTGTTTCGCGCGTTCAGAGTGACTGCTAAAAATTAAAATTTGAACGTGACCTTTCAGATGAAACTAAATCACTTTAGCGCTTAAATTCTTATCGCGAAATGGACTTCCCGTTTAAAAAACCGTGATTGGTCTATCTCAAGTGGATTTAGATAGACACCAGATAGATCGTACTTTTATAGAGTTGTCCCTCCGCCGCGAAAAAAAAGAAAGCCTGATCGTTTTCATAATATGGGGCGCCAAGTGTAAAAATATTATTTACACAATAATTTGGTATATTTTGTGTTATTTAGTATATTGCAAATAAAGTCGCTTGGTTATTTATAAATTACCAATTGTACGACCTTTGCGTGACTACACGATTTATAAATCGGAAGCAACGTGACTTTGCGATTGCGATTTATAAATGTCAAGGAACATGACTTCGCGATTTATAAATCGCAGCAACATAACTTTGCGATTTATAAATCGCAAGCAACGTAACTTTGCGATTTATAAATTGCACTTTACATTTTCTGTGCAAATGTGCGACTTATAAATCGCAAAAGTTTGCTTTGTAAATAGCAAATGAGTGATTTATAAATCGGAAGTGTGCGAATTATAAATCACAAATGTGCGATATATAAATGCAATTGCGTGATTTATAAATCGCAAACCGTAAACCATTATTTGCGGGCTCGGCCTTAGTCAGTGGTATCTCAAAACAAAAAAGCCGCGTAGATTTGGCGGGAAAAGTATAGGAAATATGACGGACAGAGAAGATCTGGCAAGGCGACTCTCCACAGCCGTTTCGATGGCCATCAGCGAGGCCCTAACCACCCAAGAACAGACTCAGCACATACCGGTAAGAACATTTTTTCTCTGTTATCAAAACATGCCGCTTCGTTGGCTTTTTGTTCGTCCCTAATATAACCTAAATCAGGTAACTCGATGCTAGGACTACTTGGACAAACAGTAGCGAGGTGAAGCCGGATCTTGGTGTAGATCAGGATCAGCAATGTTGAATAAAACAAAAAACCCAATTGCAAGGCTGATCGGACAGCTAAGAAGGTTAATTTTAAATGTAAAGAAGATCCTCGCAGTAATTAACGCAACTTATGCAGTTGCGAAAAGAAAGCCTGAAAAAATCGGGCTTGCCGGGATTCGAACCCTGACCTCTGCGATACCGGTGCAGCGCTCTAACCAATTGAGCTAACAAGCCAACTGGGAGCTGGTCATTAAATTGGCTCGTAACATACCCGGGAAAGATGTTTATTCTTCATCTTTCCCGGGTATGTTACGAGCCAATTTAATGACTAGCTCCCAGTTGGCTTGTTAGCTCAATTGGTTAGCGCGCTGCACCGGTATCGCAGAGGTCAGGGTTCGAATCCAGGCAAGCCTGATTTTTTCAGGCTTTCTTTTCGCAACTGCATAAGTTGTGTTAATAACTGCGAGGATCTTCTTTACATTTATTTCTTCATTCCGCAGTTCAAATATATGAACTTCATATATTCATAATTTCATCTTCATCTTTCCCGGGTATGTTACGAGCCAATTTAATGACCAGCTCCCAGTTGGCTTGTTAGCTCAATTGGTTAGAGCGCTGCACCGGTATCGCAGAGGTCAGGGTTCGAATCCCGGCAAGCCTGATTTTTTCAGGCTTTCTTTTCGCAACTGCATAAGTTGCGTTAATAACTGCGAGGATCTTCTTTACATTTATTTCTTCATTCCGCAGTTCAAGTATATGAACTTCATATATTCATAATTTCAAGGTTAATTTTATTGCCCAATATTTTCGGTGAGACAAAACTCACCTTCATCAGGGGCTGTAAAAGCTAAGTAAAAATCGAATGAAACGGTTTCAAATGATTAAAATGAAAAGATTAAATATGATTGGTTGACAAAGCGGAAACGTGACTAACAGCTTTTTTAAAAATAGAAATAGATCAAGTTTCATCTCGTCTGTTTATTCCGTGGGGTTCAAGAGTCTTTCCCTTTGAAATCAAAAATGCTTCTCCGGCTTTACGAATGCTGTCCCTGTTCGAGTGAATGAGTTCTAGGGGAATGAGTTCCATGTCGTTAATGGAGTGGCCAGGAAGAGTAAAGTGATCTGAAACGGCGGTGGGTTGATCAATGTGACGATGGGTGATGGCTTTTTCGATTGCGCGTCTGTGTTCCCCAAATCTGTCGCTGAGTTGACTTTTACTTTCTCCAATGTATTGTACCTTGCATCTGGAGCACTGTATCATATATATGAGATTCGAAGATGACAAGAGATGTGATGTAGAATTTGCCTCTGTTCGTTAGTGGAGAAGAAGGTGTAAACGGCGTGGTTCCCTCTGTAATGAAAGGACATGTTTTGCACCTACTTCTGTTACAGCGGAAAGCTCCAGGTGTTTTGGGGGGTGGTCTGCGGTGTGCGGCTCTGACTAGAATGTCACGTAGGTTGTTGCAACGGCGGTATGATATGAGAGGAGGTGAAGGGAATGCTGCTTTGCATCGCTGTGAAGAACGAAGAATGTTTAGGTTGTTGAAAATGATTTGACGTATGTTAGGAAGGGCTGGATTAAATGTTACTACAAACGGGATTCTGTTATTCTCTTGTTTCCATTTTAATCATTTTAAATCTTGTAACCGTTTCATTCGATTTTTACTTAGCTTTTACAGCCCCTGATGAAGGTGAGTTTTGTCTCACCGAAATATTGGGCAATAAAATTACCCTTCTTAGTTGTCCAATCAGCCTTGCAATTGGTTTTTTGTTTTATTCAACATTGCTGATCCTGATCTACACCAAGATCCGGCTTCACCTCGCTACTGTTTGTCCAAGTGGTCCTTGCATCGAGTTACCTGATTTAGGTTATATTAGGGACGAACAAAAAGCCAATGAAGCGGCATGTTTTGATTACAGAGAAAAAATGTCCTTACCGGTATAAGCTGAGTTTGTTCTTGGGTGGCTAGGACCTCGCTGATGGCCACTGAAACGGCTGTGGAGAGTCGCCTTGCCAGAGCTTCTCTATCCGCCATATTTCCTATACTTTTTCCGTCAAATCTACGCGGCTTTTTTGTTTTGAGATACCACTGACTAAGGCCGAGCCCGCAAATAACGGTTTGCGGTTTGCGATTTATAAATCACGCAATTGCGATTTATATATCGCACATTTGTGATTTATAATTCACACACTTGCGATTTATAAATCACTCATTTGCTATTTACAAAGCAAACTTTTGTGATTTATAAGTCGCACATCTGCACAGAAAATGTAAAATGCAATTTATAAATCACAAAGTTACGTTGCTTGCGATTTATAAATCGCAAAGTTATGTTGCTTCGATTTATAAATCGCGAAGTCATGTTCCTTGACATTTATAAATCGCAAAGTCACGTTGCTTCCGATTTATAAATCGTGTAGTCACGCAAAGGTCGTACAGTTGGTAATTTATAAATAACCAAGCGACTTTATTTGCAATATACTAAATAACACAAAATATACCAAATTATTGTGTAAATAATATTTTTACACATGGCGCCCTATGATCGCAGGTTATGTAAACAGCGTTGTTAAAATCCTTTCATTAAGCCGCGTAACCTGAGCAACGGACACTGACACTGACGACGACACTGACACTAAAAAAGTAGTCGGTTACACTTGAAACAGTGTGACACCGTTGTAACAGCGTTGTCAAATGTGCTAGTGGGACCTCAGCCGTTAAGCTATTACCTTCAGAAGCAAAACATGCGGGCTACTAAAAGGAAAGCGAAACGTTTCTGTATCTGTTTCGGAATATTTCTAGTGATTTCTTACACTGCTATCAGTTTTGTGGATCCTGTAGTGAAACAATCTTTTCATCGTCACTACTTCGGAAACGATATTATCCGAGGACAAAATGTGCTCAACATAAACTCCCCCAGGAATAACTTTTGCGGCGAGCATCTATCCTTTGGCGAAATGTGTCCCAAGATTTACACTGAACTGGCTTCTTGTGAACTTAACGAGAATGGCTTTGATTGCCCTGATATTCGTCACAATGGGACAACAAACCTCCGTCAAGCTCAACTGGCGCTGACACGAATGCTACGAATCTTTGACTTGATAGCGCGGAAGTACAACATGCCTTATTGGATAAGGTCAGGTACTCTGATAGGAGCGATAAGACACCAGGGATTTATTCCATGGGATGACGACATTGACATAGAAATACCACTTATGTATTACATCGACTTCTTTGAAAACATTTCCAAAGAGTTGCCCGACGATATGTTCTTTCAAACATCAATTACTGACAAGCATCATCACCCGAATACTTTGCTTGGATCCTTGACTACTCGACGTGATAAACGAGTAGGAATCTATGCTGGAAATTGGCGACCTAAGGTGAGAGATAGATCCAGTTGTTACACATATTGTCTTCATTCGGGATGCGAGTGGCACGATGGACTCCAGTTAGATATTTTTGTAACAGATACAATTCCCTGGGGAATATTTCCACTGAGGGAAATGCAGTTTGAAGGTTTTAACATACTTGTTCCAAACCACTGGAGAAGCGTTATATCTTCGGAATTGGCTATCTCTAAAATAGGGAACGAGGAATCGAGGAACGGGGAACGGGGAACGGGGAACGGGGAATGGGGAACGGGGAATCTCTAAAATAGGGAATATCTAAAACAGGGAATCTCTAAAATAGGGAATCTCTAAAATGGGGAATCTCTAAAATAGGGAATCTCTAAAACGGGGAATCTCTAAAATAGGGAATCTCTAAAATAGGGAATCTCTAAAACGGGGAATCTCTAAAATAGGGAATCTCTAAAACGGGGAATCTCTAAAATAGGGAATCTCTAAAATAGGGAATCTCTAAAACGGGGAATCTCTAAAATAGGGAATCTCTAAAATAGGGAATCTCTAAAACGGGGAATCTCTAAAATAGGGAATCTCTAAAACGGGGAATCTCTAAAATAGGGAATCTCTAAAATAGGGAATCTCTAAGACGGGGAATCTCTAAGACGGGGAATCTCTAAAACGGGGAATCTCTAAAACGGGGAATCTCTAAAACAGGGATTCTCTAAAATGGGGAATCTCTAAAATAGGGAATCTCTAAAATAGGGAATCTCTAAAATACATGAAATAGGGAATCTCTAAAATAGGGAATCTCTAAAATAGGGAATCTCTAAAACGGGGAATCTCTAAAATAGGGAATCTCTAAAATAGGGAATCTCTAAAACGGGGAATCTCTAAAATAGGGAATCTCTAAAATAGGGAATCTCTAAAACGGGGAATCTCTAAAATAGGGAATCTCTAAGACGGGGAATCTCTAAAATAGGGAATCTCTAAAATAGGGAATCTCTAAAACGGGGAATCTCTAAAACGGGGAATCTCTAAAACAGGGAATCTCTAAAACAGGGAATCTCTAAAATGGGGAATCTCTAAAACGGGGAATCTCTAAAACGGGGAATCTCTAAAACGGGGAATCTCTAAAATAGGGAATCTCTAAAACGGGGAATCTCTAAAATAGGGAATCTCTAAAATAGGGAATCTCTAAAACGGGGAATCTCTAAAACGGGGAATCTCTAAAATAGGGAATCTCTAAATCCACAAGCCCGAACTAAAATCTCATGTCTGTTTTTCTCTCTACCATAATTTGGAAAGGATAGATAACCCAAGGGACCCCATAAACGCGTTGCGTGACCAACTCGTCACACATCCCTTTAATAAGGCACCGTAATTGCAGATTGAAGAGAGGTATCTTTTTCGGTGTAATAAAATTGAGTGAACTGAAATAAATCACATCCTGCTGATTGTGATACAATTTATTTTTGTGTGTTGACTGCCGATACTACTTGCAACGCTTCTTTAAGTCTTATTCCACGCTCCAGTTTCTCATTACTGTCACCTGTATTTTGATTGAACTGGTTAGCATTTGTATTACAATAAGAAGATACTGCACAGCTAAGTCGCGGAAACGCACACAGGAACGTTGTTGGCCAGATTCCATCCCCACTTTCCTGTTTACCTTTCAAATAAAGAGTTTATGTTTGCTACACGTAGAAGAGAGTCAGAACACCTCGACTTCTCATTCTGAACAGTGCGTAAGGTATTTGATGCAAACTGACGGACCCGTGAGGAAACCGAAACTAAATAGGATCCAAACCCACCAATGGCAGTTCACGTTTGTAATGGGAATTCTTTGGATAATTTTTTCATGGCCAATCAAAGAAAACGTAATGATAACTTTGTACAAGTGGCATCGGAACGGCGCGCAGCACTGTAACAGAAAAGCGCTGCTTCGATTGCGAATTGCCGAGTCGACCACCGTGTTCCACCGTGGAAAGGTAAGCAAACATCACCACCCGTGATACCCTGCTAACAGAGACGAAATACGAGAGACGCGAACATCGTCGTACATGCTAAGAAAACTTTCCAGAAAGAAACACTCTGCTAGCAGGGTATACCTATAAACTGTAAAATGTTAAGCACGTTTTCGAATTCTCATATGGACGGTAACAATACCTATGTTATATTATTTTACTGTAAGCAAAAGAAAAAATGTACAACAGCCTCATTTTACCAATAACTAATAAAGGAGCCATTTACGCTGGCTTTGCGCCTCGAGCCAACAACATGTGACTGTGATGTCGTGACCTTTTACGTCTCGACTGTGATGGCGTGATTTTTGACATCTTGAGCCAAAAACATGTTGCGTTTTGAGAGGTGACTGTTATTGTCTAGACTTGTTCCAGATATACCTTTTTTTTTACTTATTTTCGCGCGTCTTAATTTTAGCGAATTGAAAAAAAAAATTGAGAAATTAAAGGCCAGCACAAAAAATCCTCTCAAAATTTACACACGCAGAATGTAATACACTCGTGAGAAATTTACATAATCAAACATATGAATCAA
The DNA here is from genome assembly GCA_964017195.1 of Siderastrea radians. Classification (NCBI taxonomy): domain Eukaryota; kingdom Metazoa; phylum Cnidaria; class Anthozoa; order Scleractinia; family Rhizangiidae; genus Siderastrea; species Siderastrea radians. The sequence goes on from OZ024900.1 coordinate 5,408,052, forward strand.
TAAATATAAGAGCGATTTTCGTTTGACCTTGAAAAAGTGTTTCCGTAAGCGTTCGTTATTTGTTTCATCAGCCACTAGTTAAAAATGTGAAAACAAGACCTCGTTCCTTTACCGCTGAAGAGAACCCTAATATGGGTAAAGCATTGTTCCATTGTGCAATCGTATTGCTGAATACAGAGGTACATGAAAGCTCTTTACTAGGTGGAAAATGCTTGATGTTCGCTAAACCAACCAAAAGCCGTATGCGTTTGTGTCTGTTCTCTAAACCAATTAAATTAAATTGCCATTGTTTGATTCCTTTGTTGTTTGTTCGCACGTAGTTACTTCAAGGTCAAACGAAAATCGCTCTTACATTTATTGATTCATATGTTTGATTATGTAAATTTCTCACGAGTGTATTACATTCTGCGTGTGTAAATTTTGAGAGGATTTTTTGTGCTGGCCTTTAATTTCTCATTTTTTTTTTCAATTCGCTAAAATTAAGACGCGCGAAAATAAGTAAAAATAAGGTATATCTGGAACAAGTCTAGACAATAACAGTCACCGCTCAAAACGCAACATGTTTTTGGCTCAAGATGTCAAAAGTCACGCCATCACAGTCGAGACGTAAAAGGTCACGACATCACAGTCACATGTTGTTGGCTCGAGGCGCAAAGCCAGCGTAAATGGCTCCTTTATTAGTTATTGGTAAAATGAGGCTGTTGTACATTTTTTCTTTTGCTTACAGTAAAATAATATAACATAGGTATTGTTACCGTCCATATGAGAATTCGAAAACGTGCTTAACATTTTACAGTTTATAGGTATACCCTGCTAGCAGAGTGTTTCTTTCTGGAAAGTTTTCTTAGCATGTACGACGATGTTCGCGTCTCTCGTATTTCGTCTCTGTTAGCAGGGTATCACGGGTGGTGATGTTTGCTTACCTTTCCACGGTGGAACACGGCTTGGTCGACTCGGCAATTCGCAATCGAAGCAGCGCTTTTCTGTTACAGTGCTGCGCGCCGTTCCGATGCCACTTGTACAAAGTTATCATTACGTTTTCTTTGATTGGCCATGAAAAAATTATCCAAAGAATTCCCATTACAAACGTGAACTGCCATTGGTGGGTTTGGATCCTATTTAGTTTCGGTTTCCTCACGGGTCCGTCAGTTTGCATCAAATACCTTACGCACTGTTCAGAATGAGAAGTCGAGGTGTTCTGACTCTCTTCTACGTGTAGCAAACATAAACTCTTTATTTGAAAGGTAAACAGGAAAGTGGGGATGGAATCTGGCCAACAACGTTCCTGTGTGCGTTTCCGCGACTTAGCTGTGCAGTATCTTCTTATTGTAATACAAATGCTAACCAGTTCAATCAAAATACAGGTGACAGTAATGAGAAACTGGAGCGTGGAATAAGACTTAAAGAAGCGTTGCAAGTAGTATCGGCAGTCAACACACAAAAATAAATTGTATCACAATCAGCAGGATGTGATTTATTTCAGTTCACTCAATTTTATTACACCGAAAAAGATACCTCTCTTCAATCTGCAATTACGGTGCCTTATTAAAGGGATGTGTGACGAGTTGGTCACGCAACGCGTTTATGGGGTCCCTTGGGTTATCTATCCTTTCCAAATTATGGTAGAGAGAAAAACAGACATGAGATTTTAGTTCGGGCTTGTGGATTTAGAGATTCCCTATTTTAGAGATTCCCCGTTTTAGAGATTCCCCGTTTTAGAGATTCCCTATTTTAGAGATTCCCTATTTTAGAGATTCCCCGTTTTAGAGATTCCCCGTTTTAGAGATTCCCCATTTTAGAGATTCCCCGTTTTAGAGATTCCCCGTTTTAGAGATTCCACGTTTTAGAGATTCCCTATTTTAGAGATTCCCTATTTTAGAGATTCCCCGTTTTAGAGATTCCCTATTTTAGAGATTCCCTATTTTAGAGATTCCCCGTTTTAGAGATTCCCTATTTTAGAGATTCCCTATTTTAGAGATTCCCCGTTTTAGAGATTCCCTATTTTAGAGATTCCCCGTTTTAGAGATTCCCCGTTTTAGAGATTCCCCATTTTAGAGATTCCCTATTTTAGAGATTCCCTGTTTTAGAGATTCCCCGTTTTAGAGATTCCCTATTTTAGAGATTCCCTATTTTAGAGATTCCCTGTTTTAGAGATTCCCTATTTTAGAGATTCCCTATTTTAGAGATTCCCCGTTTTAGAGATTCCCTATTTTAGAGATTCCCCGTTTTAGAGATTCCCTATTTTAGAGATTCCCTATTTTAGAGATTCCCCGTTTTAGAGATTCCCCATTTTAGAGATTCCCCATTTTAGAGATTCCCTATTTTAGAGATTCCCTGTTTTAGATATTCCCTATTTTAGAGATTCCCCGTTCCCCATTCCCCGTTCCCCGTTCCTCGATTCCCCGTTCCCTATTTTAGAGATAGCCCTTCGGAATTTCCATATTTTATGGAGTTACCAAGCAAAGAAGACAGAATGTCGAAGAATATGGGACTTGACCCGATACATAGCTGTGAAAACTTGGCAAGGAAGACGCAGTGATCTCGCAATATTTTATTATTTTACTCAGCGGCAAATCGCGCGCGAATAAACAAATCCACCTAGATGTAAACATGGCGGAAACTTTGCTTGCATCGCAACTTCTGAAGGCTTGTGCTCGACGTCGTCGAGAAATACAACAGATGGAAACACAAATGTTTTTTAAAAAGCAAAACCAGTCGAAGAAGTGGTTTTTGGTAGAAATGGATGAAGAACTTGATATGGCAGAGGCGCCCGGCTTGTGTGCTGTGGCCAGCAAGAAAGAAAGAAAAGAAAGAACTCAAGATGAACCGAGGGATTCCTCGTGGTGGAGGAACGGATACCGAAGCTGGGACGATAAAGCATTCAAAAAGCGTTTGAGGACAAACCGAGCAACGTTTATCTTCATTCTTGGAGAGATAAGAGACCAACTTGTCAAAGAGCCTACTCGTTTCAAACCCGAACCGATATTACTCCAGACACGCAACTTGCCATTTGTTTGTATCGATTGGCTCATGGATGTACCTACAGCACAGTAGGAGATCTGTTTGGTGTTGCCGAGTCCACCGCTAGTGTCATTTTTAACCAAGTATGTAAGGTACTGGTTACAACTCTTTACGACAGATTTGTTTACTTACCCAGAAATAGAGCAGAATGGAAACGCGAACTTGAAAGTTTTCTTGAAGACTGGGAATTTCCATGCGTTGGAGCCTGGGACGGATTTCATGTCTATGTCAGCACGAAGTTGAAAAATTAGCTTCAAGAAAAGATATTCAGTATCCAGTATGGGATTTGTTGGCTCTAACAAAAGGTTTCTGTGGGCTGCTGTGGGGGTTCCTGGGTCAACACACGACTCCAGGCTTCTTAAAAGTTGTGACCTTTTTGCCGGGATTCAACAGGGGCATGTTTTCCCAAGTGCTGTGCTAAGAACAAGGGAGTACGGGGACATACCGTTCACAACGGTCGGTGATTCAGGTCGGCGCTACACGTGGCTAATGAAGCCGTACAATGAAGCTACAAGAGATCCAAGAAAGCACTACTTCAACAAGCGGCTTTGCTCGGCAGAGTTGTGTCAGAGCATGTCTATGGCATGTTGAAAGGTAGATGGAGGATTCTTTACAAGAAGACAGAGTGTAAACTAAAGAACATTAGGCATGTCATAATGGCCTGTATAGCCCAGCACAACATATGCATTGCTAAAGATGATCCCTGTAAACCCAGGTGGAGGCTGGACATTGAACAATTGCACCTTATTAGGAACCGGGGCAATGGAGAGCGAGATGGGGTGGCAGATCAGGTTAGAATGAGAATCACTAACTGGCTCTGGGATATCCGCCAGCAAAGACAACTGATGGAGTGAGAAAAAAATCTCGGGAACATTCTAGCATGTGCTTGCTGCAGTCAAGTTAAAGCCTCACCATCCCTACTTCACTACACCCTACCACACCCAGTCCCATCACAACCAGGGATGGGGTATAGTGAAGAGAGAATGTAGATGACAAAAATTAAGCAATAACCACAGAACTGGAATGTCAAAATGTTTTTACTGAACTGCAAACTCCTTGTAATATATAGTAATTGCAATAAAAAAGTAAAACAAAATCCATTTTTTAGGCATCTTGCAGTTGCCCAATGCAAACACAGATTTAGTATATCTCAGCTATACATATAATACACACATATTATGGGTGTTAATTGAAAATATGGTGACATTGTAGAACAGGTAATAGCTGTATAACTGCATACTCTGGTTGGACAACGTGTCATTTGTTGAAATTACAAAACATATATCACCAGTTGGTGGCACAATTTTATCTGTTTTTAAAAAATAACAACAGTTTGGTAGAAACTGAAACCAGGAGAAAACATGCAAAAGGTAACAACAACAACACTAAGCAACCTTTGAAAAGGTCTGGCTTAAAGCTTTGTAACTGATGATAGCTTTAATAGAACAAAATGCTCTGTATGCAAATAATTTAAGCTTGTTAATAACCCACTGTAACAACAACAGTAGTTGAGTAAATGTTTTATGAATGTTACCGAGCCAATTTTTCAGCTTTAGTTGAGTTCTCTTAGAAGACTGGATTTTGAGGGTATTGAAATTGGTGATACTGGTCATAACACATAAACGTCCTCTACTATTTTGAGATGAGATGATAGGTGGGATGAGACCACTGAGGCAGGGGGGGGGAGGGGGTGGTGTGTTGGTATTTTAATGATGCTTGACACAGCACTGGAAACATTCATATAAATTTGGGAGCTACCGTTACAGCTCTATTAAGTCCCTGTCCCTATCAAGTCATCCTTTTTATTAAGCTCTCCCGTGGAATTCATGACTTTTAATCCCCTTTTCCCCTTTCTCTTGGAGCCTGGGAGAACATGAGACTTTCAAGTCTCCACCATAAAAGTTGTCCTCTCAAGTCATCCTTTTTATTAAACTCTCCCATGGAATTCATGACCTTTAATCCCCTTATCAACTTTCTCTTGGAGCCTGGGGATCATCAGACTTTCAAGACTTCACTGTTAAATGTCTATTAAAAAAGAGAGTTAATGGTAATAGCTCTTTTCACAGTTAACTTTTCTCATTTGCATTTCAACATATTTGAATGTGGATGTGAGGCAATTTCAGGCAATTTTGCATTTCTGCCCAAAATTGCCTCACATCCATGTTCAAGCATATTACAATGCAAATAAGAAAAGTTAACTGTGAAAAGGGCTGTTGTCTTGTCCTGTACTATTCATACCCCCGCCCCCACCACCACCACACATGGACACCTAACAGCCCCTACACAAATCACTTTCCATATGGTATACTCTCGGGCTGTTTAGCGTAAGTAGGTAACTGCAAATCATCAACTTTTGCAAGAGCCTGTCACCATAGCCTCCCACTTTTTGATAACACAACTGAGTGTACTCTATTAGAGTGTTTCCCAAAATCCTTAAAAAAATATAAAAATTATCACAAATATCAGCCATCAGTGATCACAAGTATTTCAAGGGTTTTGTGCAGGCACTCTACCTATTATAACTATCTAAATCTGTATAGTGTGGTTGCTGAGTTTCTGCTCCATGAAAGGCAGTTGGATATGTACCAGTAGGTTCAGGAGGCATCATCCAAGCATGTTGGTGTGGATGCATAGGCTGCTGAAAGCGAACCATCATCTCCATCATGCGGAGTTTGTGCTGCCGGTTCAGCTCTGTCTGTTTCTCCTGATACTGCAGGAATGCTTCCTCTTTCTTCCTATCTGTCTCAAACAAAGTTGCATTCGTTGTTCTTGTGACTTTTGAAGCTTCTCAAAGGTTGTTGATAATTTGCAGATAGCATCTTTCTGTGAAGTTACTTTACGCTTCCTGGGCCGAACGGACACACTTGATTTTGGTGCAACTTTATTTTTGGTCTCCTCCACCTCCACCTCACCCTCTTCACCAGAAGTGTCTTCAGGTTCTTTACTCTGTAACTTTTTTTTGTGCTCACTAACCCTGTACAAGACATTTGTTCTTACTAAGTATCTCATATGGTAGCCACCACATTAAGGCAAGTTAACACCTCAGTTACCAAGTAATGATGATGTCCCTAATGATGATGACCCTGATGTTTGATTAATAATTGATTGATGATTGGCACTGTGAGAATTTGCTGAATAGCACAGTTGCATGTGTCTACTATGTACATAGAGTTATGTATCATCATACCTGTACATGCACATGCCGACAAAACGAAATTTGTTGTACCTAACAGGGAAAGCCTTGGCCTTTCTTCTTCTATAAAACTCATCTTAAAACAGGGGGGAAAATTATATCTGAGAGTAGGTAAATATATGAAATAAATCATGTATATGCCTGCAGTTGTAAATTTAAAGAACCTGAAAAATTCAGGCATCCGGTCATTGCAAAGGTCAGGGTTTGAATCCCGGTCAAGCCTGAATTTTTTAAGTTCTTCAGGGGCCGTTTATTTTTTATGGGGTAGTGGGGACTGGTGGGATTTTGATGGGCAGTTCCTGTGATATACAATGACCCCCCTCTACATTACAAACTTTTTTACCTGGCCCCCCTTGTAGTTCTAAATACTTGGGATGACCCCCCCCCCTCCTTCCAAAAAAAAAAAAGAAAAAAATGACAAAGTAAATCTATAGCTTAGGGTTATCAAGCTTAAATTAAAGTCAAGTCAATTTCAACAAACATTGTAGTTGACAATCAGTCCTGCAGGAGTGAATGTCTTTATTGACAAGCACTAAAGATAATTTTCTGGTAGGGTTTCCAGGGATATCTCCCCCTGGAAAATTTTGAAAATCTAGAGATGCTGCAATGCAATTTGGTGCATTCTGAAGTACATAAAACAGACAATGAATGCTGGTTTATTTATTAGTGTGGACACGGTTATCAGTTGTTCAGTCATTTAGGAATAGACCAGCAGAGGCCAAAAAAGAGATGACATTCCCCTGGCTGTATTTTGTACCAAAACAGTTGGTGGGGTAGAGTTGCTGTTGGGTGTATAATAAAGTAGGACAGTCCGGGGGCATGGTCCCCGGGGAAAATTGGAATTTTCAGAACCTTAGGAACACTCTTTTTAAGCATTCTGGCACCGATGTTTGCATGATCACAGATGCCGTCACTACCAAACTTTACACACAATATTTTTTGGCTGGGCCCCCCCTTTGAAAACATATTTTTTGGCATGGCCCCCATCAAATCCCACCAGCCTCCCCCCCCCCACCTCAGTCATAAAAAATGAAAGGTCCCTTATAACTGTGAGGATCACATTTATGGTTCATATGTGCTCTCTACCTGCTATATACCTCTTCACTCTCATCCCCTGAACAGTGGCTTAGTTCAGAACTTGCATCTAAAGAAGAAGCACTTGAATTTAATGGCTGTTTCCTCTCACGGGGTACCATACTAGCAGCAAGTTTCCTTTCTTCAACCTCACCTTCCTCCTTCTCATCATCATCATTACTACTTTTATCGCCTTCACTCCCTTCCTCGCTATCAGTGAGGATATCGTCTGCCTTGGTGGCAACCTTTAACTGTGCGTGTGTTTCGGAGAAAATGGAATCGATCTTAAACCATTCAGGTTCATCTATGGCTGCTTGTCCACTGCCAGACTTTGTTCTATCGGTCAATCTTTTTCACTCGGTTTTCAACCCTTTATATTTTGTTCGCAGCTTGGCAACTGACGTGTCGATCGCTCTCTCTTTTCCTTTCTTTGAAGATAAGCTACTGTTCTTCGACTGTAAGGAAGGGAGAGGAACAGGCAGTTAAATATCTTATCTCCCTATTTTTAAACTCATTTTTCTCCCTCCTCCCTAATTTTTTTGGCCGTTTCTCCCTCCTCCCTGTTTTTTCACCTTTCTCCCTGATTATGCTTTAACAGGTTCATATTACGTAACACTACACTGCAGTTTAAATTCCTTCCAATATTGTCACTTTACTAAAAAACTTTGTGCTCTTTGAATACCTACAAACTACTAGACTTAGCATGTAGTAACAGGGCACCTATGAATGATGTACGCTATCTTTGTGATTTTGCCAAACTAACAGGCTCTTTTCCTCATCTCAAGTGACATTATATCCTCATGATCCCTTAGGAGTTCCTCTCATACCTTCTTGTTTCTCTATTGTATGGCATTTGATGTCTTGCCTTACTCTTACTCTCCGTTTTTATCTATAATCACACAGTTCTCACTGGATACAGCAAAGCCAGAAATTCCTTTAATATATTTCATGATCAAATTAAGTCTGTAAACAAAGATGTTCTTTTTAAAGAACGTCATGACACTTTGCCAGTTTGCAGGCACTCGAACCCATGCACCTGCTGCTACGCGTAAGTGTGGGCATGTTACAGTCTCAGTTCGTCGTCACTGTCACGATCGCTATTATTCAAAGCACCTTCAACTTCACTTTCCTGAGGAACAAGTTCGCTGATGTCCAACATCTCAAATATTTGGTCAGTACGTTTGATGATTTTCTAGTACCTTAAGGACGGTGCCCCTTTTGTTTCTGCGCATACGTCCTGCACATCTCAGGTCTGGGGTGTGTTTCTCGAAAGCCCCGAAAAGCCATTTATAAAAACATGATCAATTCATTCTTCAAAGCTGTTACTTTAACATGTCTTCAAGGTAAGAAATGTATCGTGCTCAAAATCGACCTGAAAAGTCTCAGGGCTTTCGAGAAACGCACACCTGGTCCGAGATATTCGGGTTTCTTAAGGAATTTGCCTACTAATACAACAGTATTGTTGCGCGGCTTATGACTATGTGGAAAAAGCAGATCTTAGCAAGGGTTATCAGAATCGTAAAAGAAAATTGGGGGTAACCGCACATTTTTCAGAGATATTTGGAAAGAAAATGCCGTACATTGTTTGTATTTTAAAGCTTTTTTTAGAATTTGGTTGCTTAGTTATTTCTGAAAAATGCGAGGTTACCAACATTTTTCTTTTTAGATTCCAATAACCCTTACTAAGATCTGCTTTTCCCCCATAGTCATAACCTTTGCAAAAATACCTCTGTATTAGGACCCACCGTCCTTAAGAAGGTTTGCCTAAATCGCAACTTTTTTGTTTGTGGCTGAGCTAGAAATGTTTATTGGCTCTTGATGAGCGTTAAAATGTTAGGATTTGTACCGCACTAACGGGTCAAGATAACGCAGCATCAACCAGTACACGAAGTCCATAAATTTTTTAAGTACGATTACATTGTCAGTTAGCTTCATAGTTACCTGACTTCCCTTCCTACAAATTATTCTTATTAAGCAATTTGCAGTAGAAATATTTTTGCACAAAAAGACTTCGGAGTTTAACATGACACAGTGCAAGAGGGAAGTATGTTTGAGTGTCAGTCAAATTACTGTAAAAGATCACAAAATGGAGCCGTTATCGATGACATGAATGCCGAAAGTGCGATTCCACGGTCTATAATAAAATACTTCTTAAGATTAAGTTGCTGTATTGTTTCACATTTCCGGGAACCTAATGGAAGCACTGAATCAGAAAGCACTACTCGTTTTATTAGTGACGCCTAAACAGACCTAAACACGGGAAGTTCACAGAAAAGACAGAAAACTAGAAAGACAAAACATTTCGTACTCACCATGGCCTTGCCCCTGACCTTCATCCTTAATATCACGTTTTAACGAACACTAACATGACTAACTCAAGGTCTCACGATTTTGGCCTCTAAATCTCACGGTCAATCAGAATATCTTGAAATGGCCAAACAATGAAGCGAGAAATTCTCTAGCGACCTCTAGTAGCATGAAGCGCGAAAAATGACAAGAGACCATTCAAAATATCGCAAACACCTGTACCTGAGCTTACGGGCTCAAAATAGTCTTGGGTACACCGGGTCTACCCAGTCTTCTCTCGATATAATTGTTTAGTGGGGAACGGGGAACAGATCCGTACAATTTCTTATATTCTAATGCATGGTTCAATTTTACCTGTTACCATCCCCCCCGGGCAACCCCCGGGACAAGTCCAGCCCTTCGGGCCCGGGGGTGGGGAATTGTTTGAAACGGTTTTGTCCCCGGGGTAGGGGGGAGGGGCAAATCGAAAATAACTTCTCGTTTTTCTTGTGAAGCACGTCACTAGCTTATCGCGCCGGACTGCCTATTTCCAGGGAAAATCTCTTGAATTTGTAGCAGACTGGTTGGAGAAGAATAATCTCTCGGAATTAAAATCTGTATTCAAAGGCACGTTTATTATAAATTGTTAAACGAAGGAGCGTTTGATGCGTACTAGACTCGTACTCGAATGGATGGCCGTGACGTTCGTCACAAACATAGAAATATTTCTTCAGCGTATTTGTATGAAACAGATGCACGGCTTTATATTAAACAGAGATCTCAGTCCAGTGTTCTTGTGAAACAAGCTAAGAAAAACTCCTTTAAAATGCTGTCATCAATTTGCTCACCGGACCTCTTTTGTGCCTGTGCTATATTTAGAATAAAACACGCGGTGAAGAACATTTCTTTACTCGCCAGTCGAATGCCAGTGCGGTTGGACTTTTTTCTTCGGTTTTCTTTTTCAATGCAGTGTCCATGTTTTTTAATACTATGTAATATCCTTCGTTCAGTAAACTCTACAAAAGCATTTAAGTTCTTGTCAAAACGTCTGGTTGTGCTATTGTACGGAAATCTATTTTGAACACAAAACAACGTATTTGTGGTCGATGAGGAGTCCCGGGGGTGGGGAATTGTCTCTTTCTACGTGCACGGGGGTGGGGAATTGACCGCCAAGTAAGAAAAAAATTGCAAATCCCCGGGGGTGTGCCCGGGAGGGGATGGTAACAGGTAGAATTGAACCCTGCATAAGGCTTTAAAGACTCATGCCACGTTTTTTTAAAGACATTCTCCCTTCTCCCTATTTTTTGCGTCCTTTCTCCTTCCTCCCTATTTTTTGGGGCCATTTCTCCCTCCTCCCTAAACCGTTCCTCTCCCCTCTGTAAGCGAGCATCGAGTTCTTTCTTTATATTTTCAAAAATGTGAACATTGGCTGACGTTTTGAGTGCCAAAGTCTCCAGAGTCAACGCAAATTCTGTTTAGTCATCTGCAAGGATATAGGCAAATTCTGTAAGTTCATCGTCACTCCACTTTTTGCCGCGATACTCCTTCGTGCCCTTCCTCTGCTTCTTGGCCGCCATGTTGTTTAGCGTTGAGCCTCGATTTCAGGGCTAAATTCGTCTCAGTTAAGAGCGTCTCGTTTTTATACCAGACGACTTTACCGTCTCAGACGTTAAAGTCGTCTGTTAAGTGCGCACTTAACAGAAGACGTCTGACTTATATTCCGTTTTTATACTAGACGTTAACGTCGTCTCGAGACGATAATAACGTCTTAGACGATATTAACGTCTCTAGCATAAAAACGGCCATTTAGACTGCGCTCTGCAAGCAATCATGGCATGTGTTTCTTGCGAAGAAGAAAATAAATTTTGGACTAAAAATTAACAAAACTGTAGGGTAACGAAATAATGCTAAAGAGTAGACAGCCAGCAAGAATAATTGATTGACTAACTGATGACTGACTGACTGATTTATTACCCACTGATTAATTTTTGAGTGCGCTCATTGGTAGAAACACATCACGTTGTTCAAATTCGGACGGTTGGCATCAAGTGATACCGTCGATACCAGCCGTCCGATTATATATCCGTCGTCCGATTTCATTTCGACCACAACAAAACAAACAAGTCATGGTCAGCGTTTTCAATTTTTCATGGAACAAAAGGAAAATCGTTTTGCAGAAACCAATGACGGCAAAATAATACGCCGCCATGATCATAATGGCTTTTTTCTTCTTTACTTGACGACAAAAAATGGGAGGGTTGTAAAATAAAGAAACCCCTTCCTGGCTTGCTGGTACATCCGGAAGAAAATGACCAATTCAAAGACTCAACTAAGTTTTGCACGGGGAGGCTTCGTGCCGATGTTCAAACAATAATTTTTTATCGAATGGTGCTCCTTCTATATACCTAGAGCAAAAACTGCATCTTTTAGTCACTTGAAGGTCCTTGAAAGTTCCAAGCCGGCTTCCAATATTGTCTATGACTTAGACTTAGGCACTATCTCTTTGATTCTGAGGTAAACTTCCAGGGGCGGTTCCAGAAAACTCAGAAAGGAGGGGCCGAATTGAAGTAATTGTAAAGTAATTGTGGCGAGAGTGCCCCCCTCCCCAAATAAATGAAAAAATCACGTTCGTCACGGAAATGCTGCTTGCAGTATTCTGGGAGCATTTCTGATCAAAAGTTAAAGCTTCGGAAGACAGACTTTAAGAGGATTTTTTAAAACGATTTGCAAAACGAAATCAGTTAACAGTAGTGGTGGGTGAAGTAATTACAGAGTCATTCCATTGCATTCATACATCCTACCAGGATAACTGGAAATAAACCACTGCAAGGGATTGATGAATGCCATCGCTCTCTGGTTACGTTTGGCAAAGTCCTAAATAATTGCATTATACTCGCGAATAAAGAGCAGCAACAGTGCAGACGATTGGCTAATACAAAAACCTTCTTAAAATACAAGAAAAAAGGGGGGGGCGCGGCCCCTCAGCCCTACCCCTAAATCCGCCCCTGACTTCGGCGATCCCTCAAGGTCCTTAACAATAGTGAAAGCAAACCAAAACGATACAATTTGAAACAAAACAAAACAAAACTTAACAGATAGAACAGAGCAAAAAATTCAATACAGCACAGAACAGAATAGAGCAAACAAATAGCCTACATATTAATAATTTCTTGTCAAAGCCTGGTCTTTTAGGCCGGTCTAGTCCCTAAGCGTTTCAGGCTCGTTTGCGCGCTGACGTCACCGAGTATAGTTAACGGCTCGTTATTACGGACAGCCTCGGGACCGCGATTTGGTGTCCGTAATAGTAATAGTGAGAGTCTGTAATAGGGGGTGCGGGAAAGATTCTTAGAAAATTTATTTATAGCAGGGGGATTACAGGTATTCACATTTACATTGACCGCAGTACCAATTCCAGAGCCGGTTTTGCATGTGAAGATGAACAGAAATTACGTACGCTTTTTTGAGTAGTTGTACACTGGAGATTATATCCTCTTCCGATCCTTATGGTTTTCTGCAATGAGTATTTTACATTTCTTAAGGATTCAAATACGAACCTGAACATTCACTAAGACAACATGGATAATACCATGCATCGACATGCAGTTTCTGCGCTCCTTCCATTTTTTCGAGCTCGCCCCAATTTTCCCACGGCCAAAAGCGAAAAACGCCTCGAACTGGCGGAAAAGCCTACGGACGACGCTGCGGGCTACTGTTTGGAAATTGTGTCATCGTTTTTAAACAGGGATAGCCACAATTAGACGGCGGAAATTTGTGGAAAGCAAATCAAACCGTGGAGATATCGATGACATAGGGCTGGAAATTGCAGCCAGTTATTTGTAGAACGAAGAGAACGAACTTTTTAAATTGATAGCCACCGGAAAAAGTATAAATGCACCCAAAAAGGCAATCTCAAAAAAACAAAAAAAGGAAAAAGACACTTCATTGTTAGGCGTTGTTCAAAGCGGTGCCGCTCTTTGTCCGCTAAAACGAGAGCAGTTAGAAGAATAAAATTGCCAATTTTATTGTTCAATAGCGAGAGGTGTCCAATAGCGAGAGTCTGTTTCAGTCAAGTAGGATTTAATTAATAATCTGTTGATCAAATGTAGAAAAGTTCAAGTTTTAGTGAACATTATTCTCTCGATAAATTTGATCTGCAGAGTGCTATAAAGCCATAAATCGTACTAGTTGTTTCTTTGTACTCACTTTTAATTTTAGCACCTTTGTTGTTGTCGGATTGATGACTGAAACTAGTTGTATATTAAAAATAAAACACAAAAAGCGGTAATAAACATTATAAACTTACGCATTTTTATATAAACTTGACGTTTCGTATGCTAGTCAACATACATTTTCAAAAGTGACCGTTACAATTTTGACAAACCTTTTATACAATAGTGATAAGGGATCTGGAACCAAGATTAAGAAAACAATCTTAACAGTGAATCTATAAAAAGCTACAGCTAATTAATAAAGTATCAGCTTCTCACCGCTGACGTTGACATTAAAAGCTGGCCTCAGTTCTTGGATCAACAATGTTTCTTTGATTTTGCAGTGGTAATCAGTTTTGCCCGATGCTAAAATGTCAAAATGATCCCACTTGATGTTGTGTCCGGTGGTTTTGACATGGTCTACAATGGCAGACGCGTGGTCATTTTTAACGAGGGCCTTGAAGTGTTCAGTTTTAATTTTCTATCATGAAGTCGTCGTTTTGTTTTACCGATGTAGAAATCATTGCAGTCCCAGCAACTGAAGCCAGCTTTTAATGTCAACGTCAGCAGTGAGAAGCTGATACTTTATTAATTAGCTGTAGCTTTTTATAGCCTGTTTCTCGAAAGTCTTGGTAACTGTTCGGGCCCGGAAAGCTATTTTATGTGCGCGATGTTTGCATTAAAGACTCAAATTTTGTTGGCTTTGAAAGCTGAGCAATAAAACTTTTAAGTTGATAAGACAAGTTGGGATGATATGCGGGCTAAACACTACGACAACGTTTTATAGATCAGTGATTTTAAAATATAGCTCCGGGCCCGAAAAGTTACCGGGACTTTCGAGAAACGGGCCCCAGACCCCTTATCACTATTGTATAAAAGGTTTGTCAAAATTGTAACGATCACTTTTGAAAATGTATGTTGACTAGCACACGAAACGTCAAGTTTATATAAAAATGCGTAATTTTATAATGTTTATTACCGCTGTTTGTGTTTTATTTTTGATCAAGCTACGATGGCCCGGGAACAAAAGTCTTTATAATATTTAACAATTATTCTACGAGGGTGCGCTGGATATCGAATGATAGATAACCAACGAGGCGCGTAGCGCCGAGTTGGTTATAATCATTTGATATCCAGCAAGCCCGAGTAGAATAATTGTTTTATTAAAAACTTAACCACTATTAAAAAAAAATCAAGAAAGAACGGGAAAAATGAGAAAAGAAATTTAAACGGAACAAGAATCGCTCACATGACTGAACGAAAAAGGCGCCAAAACCTTGCGAAGTGTTACAGCGTTTCATTGCAAAGCTGAATGAATCAATGACAACTGCTCGAAAGTGAACAAAGTAGCACAAGTTTTGGAAAGAAATCTTCTAATTATTGGCTCTGAAATATGGTACATGTTTGATTTTTCCTGAAACATTGTTGTTATCATCGTTCAAAGCGGATTGAAGCTGTACAATTTCACCATATTAGCTGCTGGAGTTGAAACTGAACAAGTTTGTAATCTGTTCGCACAACGGAGCCATCATCATTGTGCGTGTTTCATCGAACTGAAGACAGAACAAATTTGAACTTGAAGAGGTAATTTCCATGCAGCTCAGAAGCAAGATTACTGTAGTGAGGAACATTAGAAGTCACCACCATAGTTTGTTAAATGCAAAGTGCAAAATGCAATTGTTCTCGGTTTAGAGGTTGCGGACGGAATGGTAAGCTTAAAAACAACATTCAAACAACTGGAAAAGCGATTCAACTCCGTTTACATGGCATCCGATTTCTATCTGAGCATTTGGACATGTTGGAACACAGAGCTACAACGAGTGCAGGTAAACCAGTGTCAATTTTGCGTGTTAAAGGCGAAAAAAATCTCGCCCTTCCTTCCTTCTTGGTAGTTTGCCGCTGTATTTTTTTAGTACTTGTTCAGACTGCTTCATGATTTTCGCACCGACTCGCCATGAATGTGTGATAGTTTTTATTAAATGCTCCTGCCCCATTTCACTGTATTTTATTTTACGTCTTGTCTTGATATTTTGAAGTGGAAAGCTTTCCTGATAGAACCTACCGTGTTCAATTTCAATGATCGACGTGACGATCAATGAAAGAAATTAATTGTAAACACGACGCTTAATGCTTAAATTTCTATTTCTGCACAGTTTCTTGAAACAATTTTGACTTGTGTTAGACGACGCTGTTGGTGATGCTTGTTGGTGACGATGTTGGAACTTCTGCTTAATTTAAATTCGCTGCCAAGTGATTTTTCTCGTCCATTTTTCTCGTCGGGTTGCTCGCGAGAAAAAAACTTTCAGCTCACTTTGTTGTTGAGTGTTCATTGACCATATTTGTCGCAGCAGGTATATGAGCTGATAGCCTAGCTCCGTTCAGCCAATCAAAATGCTAGAAATCCAATATACCTAGTCCAGTTTTTAATAAAGTTGTATATTAACTTTTCGGTTTTTGTTGGTGACGTCATACTGTCAAATTGTGTGCGTGTTTCGTCTTCGATCGGTTTGTTGGTTTCTTCCCTCAAAAGAAGAAAAGAAATCGTCTAATAATCGAACAAAACAATAATTGCCGGGTCATGTAAAGTCATCAACATAACGACGGTATATTTTGCAGTAAAGGAGCAATTCGCGAAAGAACAACAAGGTCTCGCAAGGTACGGTAAGTCTTCGATGGCCGCTTTGTGTTGCAACATTTTGCTTGCCGGGTTTGTCTCAGTGTGAAATACTTGACTTGAACTTGTTAAGTTACGCTACAGAAACGGGGCCAACTTTCAAGGTACACTACAGGGTAGGTTTGGCTGGGCTGGCTAGTTTTTACTCGATGAAGAAGCCGTTGAAGCCAAGCCCGAAAACGTACTAAATTAGTATCATTCAGTTTATGAAGATAAACTATAAATATCTCGTTGTTTGAAAAGACCCGGTGCCGCAGACGCTACCAAGTTCTGTGCAGGTTTTAACTCAGTCGTCCCTTTTTATGTATAGCTTTACGATATTAAGTACACTGTTCCACATCAAAGCCATCGTTATTCCGTAAGTCCTAATTTCCGTCTTCGCTACATAATCCAGCGTGGCTGCTGTGAACTTGACACAAATCGCTTTCGATTTCGGTCACGATTTCCCTGGGAGCTGCCTGTTCAGAAGCTGCAATGAATACCTATAAGTGGTTCAGGCATATGTCCGTCAGCTGAATTTCGGACTCAAGGGGTGTTCTGTTTTTCAGCAGTTCAAGTTTTATCTATTGGTGACAATTTTAGTCGCTTAAGTGCAAACAAGCCAATGGGTTTCAAAAGATTGAAGCATCTTGCTTTTAAAATTAGTAAAAACAAATCACTGTGGATGGACATTTACATAAATGGTCATAGTTTTAGTCTCGGGCAAGTCATGTTTCAGAAACACACGCCAAGAGCAGTTGACATTTAAGCCTTTTGCGATGGAACATTTTCATCCTTCATTGTTATAGTTAGAAGATTAACAGAACTGATGTAAATGATTGGTCTTTCGTCACGTCACTCACTCAAAATGTTTGCCAGGTGATCGTGCAAAGTGTTTGACGAAAATGAACATGGAATGAATTGACTTAACATTTTGGGTGACAATACATCTGTTTCCTAGTCACTGCTCAGCTTGCCGGCTCATCGAATTCAGCATCCACCGGTTCTTATTCCATCTGTTTGAAGAGCAATGCTCACTCATTGTTCGAAAAGGTTAATTAATGGACTGCCAAATATCTTTGTCATAGCTGATCAAATTTGCGTTTGCAAGCAAGAAAATAACTATTTCATGTTACCCGAAAGACTCTTCTCGCCATTTTATGACAGCGACATAACAGTGCTACAGTAGCTGCTTAGCAACGGTGGATCTCATCGTAAAGTGAAGCGGCATGTTTTTGTCACACAGCCGGTGACAAAAACATATCACTTGTGCGTTACATCTGTCTGAAATAAAATGGACTATCCAGTGATTATTTTGACTGCGTGTATTATGGTGAGCCTACAAGCTTGCTACAGATAACAGCATCTGGCAATTTAAACGTGTTTTATTGTTTCGTTTATTTGCATTTTGTTGCACGAGGTTTTGCGTTTTCCTAAGTTTGAATGATTGATTGCTTGGGGAAAGAAAGTAACTTATGCTTAAAAGTTTGAGTTCTATTTTGCCTTGAGGTAAAGATGTACCTACTTTTAACTTCTAATAGTTTCTGGCCTTTTCTTTCGGACACAAAGCCTGGCCAAAAAATTTCGGAGGTTTTTGTTGTGACACAATTCGGTTGTCTTGTGCCAGTTTATAGGCTGCAGCATTCGTTATTTTACTTCTCCTTCCCGATTGCTCGCATTGTAATGTGGGTTATCTATAATCTATAATTGTAATGTGGGTTATATTATTTTACGTTTATGTTTAAAATAACGTTATCATATTATTAGCCGAATTCATATTAGAAGACGGACATCCGTCACAGACGGAATTCCGTTATTTCGGAACCTGAGTACTTATTGAATTTTGGTCGTAACTTTGTCCAATGACTTTGTCTGCATTATATTAAAATTGACTCCTCCCGCATAGGAACACACCATCTGACCAAGCGATTCAAGCAAAAAGCTTTCGGCCAGTCTCAGTAAAATCCTGAGTCATGAACTTAAGTAGTTTCAGTTGTTTTCATCAGTACCTATGTGAAGTTCATTGTTCATAGTCTTAAATGTATTAAACTTCTTTGTTGTAAAAGTTGGAATTTTAATGTTGGAATACCTCAGTTGTCCGAAGGTTGAAATTTTGTCCGAAAGTATGCATTCAGCTCGTTAAAAGTATACATGTGCCTCGGTAGAATTTGCGATTTTAACACAAGTTTTTATGTCGAGTAGGTTTGCAATTAATCGCCAAGGCCCCCAAAACGACTGAAAAAAACTTGCAGCAAAAACTTTTCAGTACTGGCTGAAGCTATACACAAATCTTGTTTCCAAGATCCCTAAGTTGTCGCCGGATGGTGTCCGTTGATTTCTGTCTTGATCTAAAGTTGCTCTTTCGTTTTGGAATTCGTTGGCAATGGAGTGCTTTCCGGTAACGATTAACAAACACCCACAAAGTCTTCATAATTATTGCTGCGGCTACAGGAATGTTTACTTCTCTATTGTTTTTAAGCCAAACAGAAGGCGGACTGTTTACCAACGCATGGAATTGTAATGAGGTTTAGCCGTGTTAATGTATTCGAATTGCTTTTCTTCTTTCTATTTTCAAGAATCACGCAAAAACGGCGGAAGAGGGCTGTATCCGCTTGGAAAAGTTAATACTTTTATGATGCTTCTAAGCATGAACGCATGGTACACACACACTCACACACAGAAAAAAAAATGACATAAGCGGCTGTCAAGAGGGCCGCGATTGGCTGCAATAAACTAGGTTTGAAACTGTAACACCGTCCCGTAACTGCCGAACAGAAACTAGAGCTTGGGTATTACAAACGTGTTTTGAAATGAATTACATGTAAATTTATTTGACATACAACCGCAAATTACCTTTTTCCCTGCCAATGCTCTCTGATAAGGATTTTTTTCCAAACATAATGAGCTGAGTGATGTAGATTTCCATTGTGCATGTTGGGAATTTGTTGAGATAGCAATCCCCGATATAGACTATGAACAGCCTTTCTTTTGGCTCAGGGACCGAGGCAAAAAAGCACGCAAAACTCGCCTGCGCGTGGCTCGCTATCCCTGAGCGGAAAGAGAGACTGCTCGTCTACCGCCCATCTGGCCCATTTAGCCGGCGCCGGTAAGTGGAGGCCCTGTGGTGTAGTAGTAGGACATCGGACTTCTATTGGACTTTCGATTGAAAGATTAGTAGATATGTGGTTCGAGGCATGGTCTCTACATTGTCTTGTCGTTTCCTGAGACAAGAAACTTTACTACACATTGTCTCTCTCTACCCAGGTGTACAAATGGAGGAGGTAGCCACGTCGAACTAGCGGCCCGTCTGGGCGGGGGGGGGGGGAGTATGAAAGGAAAAGGGCACTATTCAGGATCAAGAAAACTATTCAGGAGCTCATTGCCAAACAGGAATTACCAGACTGCTTAAAATCTCATCATTCTTTCCCCAAGAACCTCACGCATTTCTTTCAAATGTAAAATTCACAAACCACACACCTGCTGGACTTATTTCCAGCTATTAATTTTAGATTTGGTTATGGCACCATCCTTAGATCTTAACCGTCGCAGCGACATACTGGAAATTTAACGCGATTCAGTCAATTTTCCCAGCAAAAGCAAACTCATTTTCACTATGAACATCACTTCCTTGTTTCACTACTGTTATTTCTAATGAAGAAGGACTTAAACGATCAGCTCACCAGTAAAAACCGACCTGTGAACCACTAGTCGGCCTAGACACCTATCTAGTTTTCACACGTAGCTGCTTTTCCTTTTCCGAAACTGCTATCATAAACAAGTCAATGGTGTCACCATGGGTACTTAAATGGGAACTGGGTTTTTCTTCCTTTCGCTGAGGGCAGTTAGTTTTTTGGATGTTATTTTGAAATAAAACTAACGACTTTTTTCTTCGTTGGTTTTAGGGGGAAATTCTTGAAGTAACAACTGCAGTCAAGTGTTCCTACCTGTCTTACAAGCCGGTGTCCTCAATGATATAACGTGTCCTCATTACAAAAGAAAAGGCTACATTTCCTCGCAATGAATTTCAACCGGAGATCAGCGATCGTTGTGTATTCGCTGTTTATTTCTGCATTTGCATGCACAGTGGTATTGATGGTCTACATTCATTTTTCAACTTTACCTGGACAGCTTTTCAGACCAAATCAAACGATTGATTACAACAGTAGTGACTCATTCGTCACGGACGACGGACAGCGCAATCCAAATAAAAACACTTCAACTGCCATTCCAACATTGCATCCTGTAACACAAACTAAGGCTCCAACATTCTCTCTTGAAAAAGAAGTTATGGCCCTCGCAAACCTCCTTCCGATAATGGAATTTAAAGACATGGGAAGTAACAAGCAAAAAGTTCTACTGTTAATTATTGTTAGCACGGCACCACAAAGATTTGACAGAAGGCAGGCGATAAGGGATACATGGTGGAGACACTGTAATGGAAGCCAGGTAAGGGTATAGATACTCACCAACCTAAGTACCTGTACAGATCTGAGGCAACTGGATACAAACCAAACCAATCAGAACACCCTAGAAAGAATTCTTTTGAGCCAAATAGACCATCTCACAGTTTGTCTAATTTCTAAAATATAGCTTGGACAAGGATGCCTTTGATACTTGTGGAAAGGGCACCTTAAAGTTGAGGAAACTTCAGCATTTAAGCGTTATTGCTTACATTGAGGGATCTCAGTGAATTTCGATTTTATTTTACTCAAACGTATTACAAGGAAAAACAACAAGGAAAAATTGCCCATCCCTTTAGAATTTTTCTAAAAACTGGCCGAGTCCCATCTTCGTTTCTGTGGAAAATATTATGTTCAAATCTATAAATTAGCCAGATTATTTTTTTAGATATATCGGTAGGCGTTCTGTCCGAGCCGAAGATAGCACACACGAGAAAAGATCTTGTAGCTAGAAAATTTGAGTGTTGATAGCAATTTGCATTTGCTTTGGTGTTGATTTTCTGCGTTTTGTTGAACCCTTTAAGCTCTGATATAAAAGTGCATATTCTCCTTACTGTTCTGCCTACATTGCTTATGGAACTAATAAGGGGAAATCATTAAATTAAAATATCCAGAAATCTTATCAATCACATCACTTGATTGTTTGAACAAGTAGTGATAATGTAAAGAGGGGGCTTGAAGGGTTAAAAACCTCGTGCCATGCACTTTCTAAACCAATTAGAAATAAAAGCAGAAGCAATTGTGACTTGCTTATTAGCATTTGAACCGGTTTCATGTACGTGCTTCAAGTTATAATTGATTAATTGTGTTGTTTGCGTGGTTTGTGATTGGGAAAAGTTAGAACGTTCAGTTTCTTCTGGTCTTTTGCTTTTGGTCCTCACTGGCCGAAAATACTGTAAAGGACACAATATTATCACCAAAATATTACTGTTATGTGAAGTGGTATTATCAAAATATCACTTCATGTAACACTCACAGCTCATTTTTTTCGCCAGGTGAAATGCGTCTTTATCACTGATGGCTTCATTGTGGACCAGGTCCTGCGCAACAAAACAGTCCAAGAAAGAGACAAATACAAGGATTTGGAATTACAGCCGCTGCTAGGAGGTCGGGAGTTCGGTCTTCGCTTCCTCAATCACATCAAATGGGCCATGGCTAAATTTGACTTCCAGTATCTGCTGAGAATTGATGATGATTATTTTCTGTGTTTAAGGAGACTTCTGGCCGAGCTTCCAGCACGACCTAAGGAAAACCTCGTTTGGGGACATTTCCATTGCGAGTCGGGCATGACTTGGATAGACGAGTCATTTATGCTATTTTCACCGGACATCATTCACAAATTTTTGTCACAAAATGAAAGTACGATGTTGTGTCATCCGCATGCTGATCAACAGATTGGCTTGTGGTTAAAAAACATTTCAACAAAGAGATATTTTCACGACACACGACTCTATCATGATCCTCCAGCTGCATTTGCTCCCCAGTTTGTTAATGTCACAAACGTTTGTAACACGTATTTGGGGTTGCACGGAACATATGTGGAGAAAATGCGGTATTTTGGAGAAAATGCGAACGATACTGCGAAAGATGTACATTCTATACCTAGCTTTTCAAGTTACTGCAGGACGACAGCATTTGATCATACTAAATTTTATGCGCCCTATCGCTTTGACCCCAAGCCTTGCAAAGACAATCCCTCGTGGAATCTTGAAAGAAAAATGTTTGTTGGTCGTGAAAACCATTAACATTTTAAGAGACCTGGCGCAACAGCAGGAACTATTGTGCAGCTTTTGCTTGAATTATCTAGTGAAAAGGCTCTTCCCTGGGAAGTGGGCGGAAGCGGAATTATCCGCAAGCGACGGGAGCCATGGGAGTCTTAGGGAGCCATGTGAGTCTTCGTTGCCCCAGTTCACGCTCGCTTCCCCACAAAGCAACGTGTTCACTGGCTAATGTCAATTCTCTTCATCAATTGCCTGCTTTTTCTTCAACATTCATTTCCAAAGTTCATTTGTGCGTCAAGAGGAACATTGCCTTATGGACGATTTGCTTGAGTCCTCTTCCAATGTGCAAATTCAATACCAGTTCTATAATGAAGAAAGGTCCCTTTTTGTTTTTGTTTCATGAAGTATCATTGCAGTCCAGAAAACACGTGATCTTACATTGAAAAATTTACAGATATTTATAGCGTCTGGAAACTGTTGAGAATCCCGCAAACTTGAAAAATATTTTCGTTATTGCTGTATCATTTGAATAGTATGATTATAAGCAGGGTTTTTCATATTTTAAGTTATTTTATCAAATTTGTGAATAAATGTCGGTTTATTTGCTGCTTAGTTTTGTTGCGGATCATAGATGCTTATTTGCGGCCGGTTTGACAGCGAGCAGTCTCTCGTTTTTTCTTCAAAGTTAGTGGAGTTGCAGTACCCGAGAAGAGAAAAAATTTTTCTTATCGGGCTGCCGCCCTCGTTTCTCGCGTCTCGCGGCTTCGCCGCTCGCCGCTTGTGCGCGTGCACTGCCACTTCATCAACTTTGAAGAAAACTAAGAGGCTGCTCGAAGTCTACGGCCGGGAACAGTGCTCAGACAACTTATTAAAAGGGACACTGTTCAAGTTGATTTAATTTATCGTATTTTCCTAAGTATTAGTGGCCAAGAGAACTTGTTGGTGTAAGTTTATTTCGTTGAAATTGGAACAAAAATTGCGACAAGGATGAAAAGAAAGCCAAAATAACGGCTTAAAACTCACAAGTTCCATTAAAATGGCAAAACGTCGTACAAGAGGCGACAAGAACAACTATTACATCGCGAACTCTAATTGATCTTATTGTCACAACAAGAAAAGATCTTATTAGCATTTCAGGCGCCTTTCCCTTGGGTATCTCGGATCACGATCTGATATATGCAACTATACGACTAAAGAACAAAAGGCCGCCACCAAAACATATCAGAACAAGGGCGTATAAGAAACTGGACCCAGACAAATTTAGAGGCGATATTGAGTCTGCACCATTCCATGTTGCATCAGTGTTCGAAGACGCAGATGACATCCTTTGGGCTTGGCAGAAGCTTTTTACTGACATCTGCGACGACCACGCTCCGTGGAAAGAAGTTAAAAGAAGTTCATGTGCACCATGGATAACAGGCGATATTCGATTTAAAATGAACAGACGATACAAATTATTCAAGAAGGCAACTACGACCAAATGTCCCCTACTTTGGCAAGAGTACAAAAAAGTCAGAAACGAAGTTACTTCGGACTTAAGAATAGCTAAAGCGTCACACTTCTCTAAAATGTTTAAAGAAGTAAAGAAAACGAGTGCTTATTGGAACCTGATCAGTGATGCCACAAACTCGAGAGTGCACATGAAGAACATTGGCCCTCTGAAGAGAAGCGATGGCAGCCTGGTAGTCACTGATGATGAGAAAGCACGCCTGATGAACTCACATTTTGCGTTGGTTGGCGAAAAGCTAGCTAGGGCGCTACCACTACCTAGGAATGGAGAATGCCAAAATGCTATGGATATCCCAAACGTACAGCCACAACTCGCGGAGATAACGATTTCATCGCAGTCGGTAAGCGATAAAGTCAACTCACTAAACACTAACAAGTCCCCAGGCCCCGACAGCATCTCTCCAAAGCTCATAAAACTTGCGGGAAATGCAATAGTCCCATCGTTAGTCAGCCTCTATCATGAAAGCATCAAACGTAGAGCTGTCTACTCTGCTTGGAAAATAGCAAGACTAACACCTATCTACAAAAAGGACGACGAAACAGACTGTGGGAACTATCGCCCGGTTTCACTACTCAGCGTGCCAAGTAAAATCATGGAATCGGAAGTTAACGATACCTTAGTGCGACACGTTTTTAAGGATAACAACTTGGTTTCAAATAAGCAGTGGGCATTCCGTTCCGGCTACTCAACGGAATTACTTTTGACGCACTTAACAGAAACGTGGAGAACAGCTCTAGACTCAGGAAAGGCGGTGGCCGTGGCCTTTATTGACTTTAAGAAAGCTTTTGACAGTGTTTCCCATGACATACTGGAGACGAAGTTAAACCGAGATTTCGGAATCACCGGCACTCTTCTTGGCTGGCTAAAGAGCTACTTACGTGGAAGACAACAATTTACTGTATTAAATGGAGTCAAGTCGGAACACTCACAGGTTTCCTTCGGCATTCCCCAGGGTTCGGTGCTGGGACCGACCTTATTCACGCTATTTACAAACGACCTTCCTGCTTCAGTCAGCTCGGGGTCCTTGTATATGTACGCAGATGACACAACCGCTTACTGCATAGGAGACCCTCTGTAAAATATGGTTTAGTTTTATGGGGATCGTGTTGTAACTCTGACATGCTAGACTCTATAGAAAGACTACATTGTAGGGCGGCAAGGATCATTTTCAACTTGCCCAAGGACATGCCGTCAAATGAAGTGCTCAAATATGATCAGTGGTTTACCTTTTCCCTGTATTATAAGCTCGACATCCTTAGGCTATTTTATAAGGCAAACAACGACAGCCTGCCCGAGCCTCTGATGAAATCGATACTAGACAACTCCAATCACGGCTATTCGCTCCGAGGAAAACAACTATCTTCGATACCAAGATTCAACTCGCGATTCATGAAGGATTCACTCAGATACAAGGGATCTGTACTTTGGGACATCGTTGAATACCACAATCAACAGAAGAGTTTTTCAAGTTTTTTAGAGCTAAGAAAGCATGTTGTAAATAGAGCATATTTTAAAGATTTTAATTTTAACGCCCTGTCGGCTTCAACAACCCGCCACAGACATAGTGATTTTATATATAATTAGCTTTAGTTAGTTTATTTTAATCATCTAGTATAGTAACAGTTCTAGTTAGTAATTAATTAAATAATTAATTTTACTGTAAACATAAGAATTGTAATTTTAGATATTTAATTGTAATTTAAATCTTAAATTTAAATACACGACCCCACAAGCTTTTAGCTTTTATTATTATCGTGTTAAAATAAAGTTTTATCTATCTATCTATCTATTTATGATTCCTGGACCGCCTTCGGCGAAAATCAAATTCGATGAACTGTGTGATACACTAGCAACCTTGTAATTCTGCACTCTATCCCCAAACTACGCGTTCTGTTTGCTTTATATTTTTATTCAATTTCGTTGTATATTTGACGACATTTAGCAATGTTGAATATTGTTGGGTTGGGGTTTGGGGGGGGGGGGGAGGAAACCGGCGAAAGGACAAAGGAGAGGAGAGTTGCGATATAAATCGTTTGTTTCAGTAGTCTGACTGATGCCAGCCGTGTCCTCCCTCGAACCCACATACGGCTGATATTTCAAAATATTGTTTTAGAACATCGATTCCGATTCCACGCTTCTTTTACGGTGTTCTCAGAACATGCACGGGACGTTTGTCTCAGAATACCACACAAGGAGCGCGGAAGCAATGAAGTGTTCAGTATAGGGACTCTCAGATCGGGAACAAGCTAGATTACGAGTTCGAGGACGAGCTGGGCTTTCGAATTTAAGATCTTTTACGTTTCCAACTCCCTGGTTTCTCCCTTTTGACTGCTGGCCAGTGTAAAGGGGTGGATCTAATGATGATACAGGGACGAAATCGGTTCTTTGACTTGATAATCTGAAACGTGTATACAGTGAACTCTGCCTAAGCCGGACACCCTCAGGACCAGCTCTAGCTGTTCGCCTTATAGAGAGTTTAGTTACAGACAATTAAGTGAATGTAGGGCGGAACCAGCCAGTCACTGATGTCCATTTTAGAGAGGTGTCAGCCTTTCAGAGATGGTTGCTTTCAGATAGTTGACTGTGTTGATTTTCAAAAGTTGTAGTAAGTCTCTTGCTGTTTGATATAAAAATCTTTATAGCCGGCCCGGCCTTTGAGCTGTATGGGTTCACTCACCAAGACTCATATAAAGCGTTTCTAAATAATATATCAGGTTAACAAATAGATTCCATATTGCCGTGCATCCATTCAATAATAGGTCACAGAAGACGTCAAAATGTGGTAAGAATAAAAAAGTGGCACACGAACCGTTAGGCGAGTGTGTCACTGATGTTCTTACCACATTTTGACATCATCTGTGATCTATTACTTAACAGACGCATGCACGGCAACATGGAATCCGTTTTTGTTAATCTGATTATATGTATTATTTAGAAACGCTTTAAGGAATCTATTTGTTTCATATAATAAAGAGAAAAAAGTTGTGAATGGTGACGTCATCTATGCGTCTGTCTTCCAATAAATCATAGCTAAGAACCAATAAAAACGCGCGTAGAATCCAGCATATTATATGAATATAAATCGACTATAGAGTGTTATTTGCACTACGTTCTGTGATTGGTTAAAAGAACATGTGACACTTTCTCAACCAAAGAGACTTAAAATCAGTCAGGACTTGCTCGCAAGCGTTTTCCCGCGCTTGACGCCAATTGCTTGTATTTGCCTCGAGTTCTGATTGGTTCAACACATCATTTGTGCGCGTTGTGATTGGTTAGAGTGATTACGTTGATTTTCGTTTTAAACCACTCAATAAAAACCTCCCTATGAAGATACTCGGAGTGATCACTTTAATCAAATTTTGCTCCTTAACAAGAAAGAGACTTGATTTAGCAATCAAAGACATTTGCCCGCTGACAGACCTATGAAATACAGAATAACGATTTCAAATATAAGTATAAGCAAGAAAACAGCAAAAGTAAACTTGATATTTCTGTTGTTATTACAATAGCCTGTGAGCAGGCTCACTTAGTGATCACAAGACCGTTATCAAACGTACGGAATTTAACAATGAGCTAAACTTATAGAGGGCTTACTAAACCGGTGATGACGAACAGTAAAAAGCCAACAGTTACAACAACAATGGAAATAAGAACAACAAGAATGTATAATTGTAAGGTAAGCACATGTTATATTGCAATTAGACCGATTACGTCGTTGTTTAAAGGGGCTATGTCGTGGGTATTTGTATGTCTTGGGGTCACAATTCTGGTTAAATCAAAACTAAGAGCGATTTCGTATCCACAAAATATAACGGTCTTGAAACTCCAAAAGGAAGAACAAAACATAATCAGTTTATAATGGTTTTAACAAGTCGTGAGCGAAAACTTGGGAAAAAAGCGCAATCCTTTTCGTGACTATCCGTGGCCAAAGGCACTTATATTCAGTTTTAGAGCACCAGTAAAGACCTGGGGCCCGTTTCTCAAAACTCCCGATAACTTTCCGGGCCCGGTAAGTATTTTTTTGAGCTCATTTATTTGTCAGCTAATGGCAATTATTGGGGCAAACTTAGCAATATGCTTCACGAAATCATAAAGATTAAAATTTAGCTTTCAAAAATCAATAAAACTTGTATAGCTATTCGAGAATATTGTGCACCTAAAATAGTTTTCGGGTCTGGAAAGTTATCGGGAGTTTCGAGAAAAGGGCCCCTGGACCATTATTTTCGGTTTCCGTCAATGCAAACATGTCTTTTGGCTTCCTAAATTAATACTAAAAACTGGTGACAAAGCCCCTTAAATTAAAAGGTTATGTGTAGTCAAACTACTTTCTGAGCTGTCTTTAAGCTAGAGCGTTCGTAGGGCGCCCAATGTTTATTTGTCCCGAGAGAGGATCAAGGGTCCCCTCTAGAGGGTCATTGCAAGAGACTGGGGAGAGGATTGGAGGGAGGGGGGGGGGCTAAATGGGGAAAAAGAGGGATGGGAGGTGTACAGGAAGCGGGAAAAGAGAGGGCAGAAAGCGGGATTCCATTTACATTTACATTGCGCAAAAAAACAAACGAACAAACAAACAAACAAACAAACAAACAAGCAAACAAAACAAAACAGAACAAATTAAAGACGCGGGAGCCAGCAAAACTGGGACGGGAACCGGGATTAAAGGGTACAAGAAGAGGGAGGTTTAGCCCCCTGTCCCCTCATCCCCGGAAGAAGAGAATGGCAATTGATAGTAAAGTAGAATTTAAATACCAGTCATATTCATTTGATGACCATGGTCAACAAAGGCGCCGTAGCTTCACCTGAGAAACAGAAACTGGCAATTACAAGTTAGCTAATGCGAAATTTAGCTAGTGCGAAATTTGACAGTTATTTTATGCTGGCTTAGGCAGAGAATAAAGAATGCACGAAAAAATCGGTGAAAAAAAGTGACCACAGGAAGAAAACAAGAAGGGAAAGGAGAAGGTTAGAGTTCTGGTTTTACCAACTTGTGAATGGTTTTTACGACTAACAAAAGATTTTTCGTTCAAGGCGCCTAAAATGCACGGTGATCAAAGTAATTAACTTTTCTAATTAATGTATCTTTCAAATAAAAGCTCCATGGTGGATCCTTCTATTGCGGATTCTTAAAATGTTTATGGTTTTCACGACCAACAAACATTTTTCTTTCAAGATCCCACGAGGGATTGTCTTTGCAAGGCTTAGGGTCAAAGCGAAAGGGCGCAGAAAATTTAGTATGGTCAAATGCTGTCGTCCTGCATAAAGTTGAAAAGTTAGGCATGGGATGTGCATCTTTGGCGGTGTCGTTCGCATTTTCCCCAAAATACCGCATCTTGTTCACATAGGTGCCGTGTAGCCCTAAATACGAGTCGCAAACGTTTGTGATATTAACAAAGTGGGGAGCAAACGAAGCTGGAGGATCATGATGAAGCCTTTTGTCGTGAAAGTACGTCTTTGTAGGAACGTTATTCAGCCACAAGCCAATTTGTTGATCGGCGTGAGGATGACACAGCATCGTACTTTCATTTTGCGACAAAAAATTATGGATGATGTCGTGAGAGAATATCATGAACGATTCATCAATCCATGTTATTCCTACTTCGCAATGGAAATGTCCCCACACGAGGTTTTCCTTCGGTCTCGTTGGAAGTTCGGCCAGAAGTCTCTTTAAGCAAAGGAAATAATCATCATCAATTCTAAGCAGATACTGAAAATCAAATTTAGCCATGGCCCATTTGACGTGATTGAGGAAGCGAAGCCCGAACTCCCGGCCTCCTAAAAGTGGTTGTAATTCCAAATCGTTGTATTTGTTTCTTTCTTTGGTTGCAAGGTCGCGTTGAACATGGTCCATTATGAAGCCATCAGTGATAAAGACGCATTTTACCTGTTTGACAGAAAACAGTTTTGAGTACTGGAAAGATTAAGCATGGAGTTTACGGCGAAAGCGAAGGCACAGGTAAAAAAACACTGATAACTCAGTGGTCCTCACTACAACACAAAATATTAGATAGCAATAAAAAAACTAACTATATATACTAAAAACAACTAATAAAATACTATAAGCTTAAGATATGGAAAAAAAATGGTAATAGAAAAAACAAAAATAAATAAATAAATTTTAAAAATAAAAATGGTAATAATAATTGCCAATAAACTCTTGGTAGCCTATAACAGCATCAATATCATATTTTTAGCAGCGTGGCGGCTCTCTGATAGCTATAACTAACTATTGATTTTCATCACTGTTTTAGCATCCCCATTTAATGTCTATTTATTTGCTATTATTGTTATGATACTTAAACATTATGAAGGTTGTAAAAATACGGACAATGATTATAACAATGAGAATAATGATAATGATAATAATAATGATAACGATAATGATAAATGTTATATTATTATTATTATTGTTATTATTGAATAACAATAAAAACTTTAATGTAAAAATTCAGTTAACCTATTTACACGTTCTAATAACAATGCCAATCCTAAATTTGATCATTATTATCGAATAACTTAAGGTTTGTTGATCAACATTTCAACCGAAAAATAAAAATTAATGCGATGTGACGTTTCGATGTTTCTACCATCAGTTTTCAAGCACTGAGTGACATGAAACTGAATATATTATTATTATTATTATTATTATTATTATTATTATTATTCTGTAAAACGGCTGAAACTTGTGAATTTTGCTGTGTTGGCTTACCTGAATGCCATTACAGTGCTTCCACCATGTATCCCTTATCGCCTGCCTTCTGTCAAATCTTTGTGGTGCCGTGCTAACAATAATTAACAGTACAACTTTTTGCTTGTTACTTCCGATGTCTTTAAAATCCATTATTGGAAGGAGGTTTGCGTTGGTCATACCTTCCGTTTCCGAATGGACTCTTTGCGCATTAGATTCTGCTTCACGGTGGAAAATAGAACTGCTTTTACTCGGATCTTCTTGTCCGTCAGTAACCGATGAGTCACCAGTGTTATGATCAACGGCGTCCAGTGGTTTTACAAAACGTCCGGCAGGTAAAGTTAAGAATTGAATGTAAACCATCAACACCACTGTGCATACCAGCGAAGAAATAAACAGCGAATACATAGCAATCGCTGATGGCCTTGTGCAACTCATAGTGAGAGGCTGAAGTCAGTTTCTTGGACTGTTTGCTGCAAAAAAACATTTATATCACTTAAGATCATGGTAAAAGACAGTTAAGTCCATTTAACCGCCATTGTTCCATTCAGAATGTCCTGGGATAAGATCATTTAAAGAGTCCGATCAGCTTAAATGTCAATTTTCTTACTTGCTGCCTTAGCCCTGGCCAAAAAGATTCACTGAACATTTCCATTCAATACCGTTCAACAGTGTCGAATATTAGAGAAATAAAAGTCAAATGGAACATTTCTTATTAAGCTTCGCTTTAACTCGTTAAAAGCCTAAGTAAACAAAAAAGCAACTTTTTAGCTATCTACTAAAGTTTAGCAATCAGTCAATGGGTTTCCCTGTGATGTTTTGACATAAATGTGGAATTTCAGCGCATTTTTCGTTAAAGAATTGACAACCTCTGGAAAGCTGACAGCCAAACATCAACGCATTTTTGCTTCCTTTTTGTGTAAACGCTGACAGTTGACCGGTGATTTTACGTAGAATAATAAATGAAACTCTACTTGGCTTGAACACAGTCTCATAATTGTAGCAGAAGAACTTAAAGACTTCAAATAAATACTTAAACTTACGTTTTTGAAGAA
The DNA here is from genome assembly GCA_964017195.1 of Siderastrea radians. Classification (NCBI taxonomy): domain Eukaryota; kingdom Metazoa; phylum Cnidaria; class Anthozoa; order Scleractinia; family Rhizangiidae; genus Siderastrea; species Siderastrea radians. Next base: position 5,439,915 of record OZ024900.1, read on the forward strand.
CGCGAAAACAGACCTTCTCGCTGCTTGGAAAACAGCAAACGGCAGATGGCAAACAAGAAAAGTGGCGCGAAAATCGTGATCACGTGCTATTTCTGCCGTTCGCCCTCTCCGATTCACGATTTTTTTTTTCCAAATCACGAATCACGCATTTATTTTAGTGCGTTTCACGCATTTTCCATGTAGTACAGAAAAGCATCGCTTCTTCGTTGATTTGCAAGAAATTTCGTTTTCAGTAGCTCAGTACTGGTTCAATTTCTATCAGGCCTGCGCAAAGTGCGAAAGAGGTCGTGGAAAAGCGTAGGCAGAACCGACAGGCTAGCCGAGAGAACACTTTCAACGTGCAAGGTCTGTCTTCGCTCTTCGGGAGCATGATTTATGCCGCTTAGAAAAAAAAGAAAAAATGCCCAACGAGACGTGTCAATTAGTTTCCCGAAACAACACGAGCCATCTTTCCGCTTTTTGTCAACAAGCGTGTCTGTGCTTATTCGGTAAAATCAATTCATTGAAGTGATTGATTGATTGATTGATTGATTGATTGATTTATTGAAATGACGAACCTTTGAATTAATTGATTAATAAGCCATACAATAGGTTACATACTCTACAATATGAAGTTTCTTGGTCGCCCCATGTTCCGGCCCGCCGAGCGGAACACAGGGCAGCCAAGAAACCTCTGATTGCAGGGTATTGGTTATAGAGATATTGAGGAAAAAAGTAACATCTATCATCCGTATAGGGGCATCAGAGGGTACACTTTTAATATTTTTATGCTCAAATTAATGTTTAAACCATTAAATGATTATCTGTTTTAGCGTACCCTTTTAGTGAATTAACGAATCACGGCCCTCAGAATAGATAGATTAAGCCTCAAACTGGCAGGCTCATTTATTCAAGGACACTGAGCCAGCTGTTTCACTTGATATGAGCTTTTTTTTGCTCAAATCGCGCGTTACGCATATCCCCTTCACCAAATCTGGTAGGGAAAGGGATTCTTAATCTCTATCACGTTTCATTTTAATACAGCAGACGGCAAACTGCAGCCGGCACTGGCAAACGGCAGGTTGGTGTTGGTCGTTTACCGTTAATTAACGTGACGATAAATCTCTCTATATTAAAAGCGTTTAGCCTCACCGATGCTGAACGATGTTTGAGGGATGTATAAAGTTTGATTGCCATAAACCATTCATACAAAAAAGTTGCATTCAACAATATTCAACATTGTTGGATTATGTTGAATCCTTTTTACCGGGACTTCGGTTGTCTTATTGATCTTTATTTAGATCTTGCCGTACCGCTATCTCGAGCCCCGGCTTTCTCGACACCCCCCCCCCCCCCTTCGACCTGGACTGGGGGAATTCTCTTGGTTGATGTTACTTATTTACTATTGGCTATCTCAAGCTCCCGTTATCTCGAACAATTTTCGGTTTTCCTTGCGTGTTCGTGATAGCAGACAGTCTACCGAGTTTTTATCCCTGTGTGAACGCGACCTAAAGGCATATGTTATTAAAACTGTGGGTGTTTTGTTTCCATTCCCCTAGACAAGAAAATTTGCTCAGTATCGTGACCCCTTGATTGGACGTGTATGAATAGGTACCAACGAACCTCTAGAGAAACTAAAAAAAAAAAAAAAACTGGGGCGTAATCCACGATGGACTAACATCCAGGCCAGGAGAAAGTGGTATTAACTGTCCCTAGTTGTTTTATGAAAGCATATGTCCGACGTTAGGCTAAAAATTGTTGACTTCGCTGGTAAATTGGACGCGACGTCACCTTATCTAGTCAAGAAACTTCAAGAAAGTTACCACTGCCTCATGGCTAGGGTTTGCCTCTTTTTATTTTGCAGCACTCTATCCCTTGTTTACTGCAATTCAAACCATGGTGTCCGAATTTTTTAATTTTGATTTCGTTTGTTTGTAAAAGTGTAAATAATTTGTGGCTTTGAGTAACAGGGAGGAAACATGGACGCCTCATTATAATACACCGGTCTCGACTAAAAAATAAATTAAATTTCCCACAGATTTCAGATTGCTGTCGCGCAATCTTTCCAAGGATTTGGCATAATGGGAAATTTCTGTGAAATATTTTTAGATATCTATAAAATCCTGGGCAAAACTCTTTTTCCTATTTTCTATTCCTTCGCTGTTTAATTTCAAAGCATTTCTGTTTTAAAATATACATGACAGCCACTACATGGAGTAAGTAATTAATGCAATCGAACGTTCTCGTCCATTTATCATTTCATTAAACTAAGGGTTTCGTGAAAACTAACTGAGGACTTCCATCAAAGTCGCCGGTAAGCGATGCGGTTTGTCAAAAGGCCGGCTCCAGTGCTATCCAAGATGTTTGCAACGAATGATTTAACAAGTTCCTACTTTAGTGTCGCTATCAACACCAAGCACTGCATTGATTACTGTAAAATGGCTTGTCACAACGTGGAGAAAATTCGGGGTTGCAAAAAAGGCAAACTTCAATTTGCCTTTTAAGCCGTTTTCACTGAAGGCGTCTTACAATCGCACTCTCATTTTTAGCTTAGAACCAGAACAACGTGGAAAACTTTTAATATCAGTTAAAATGAGAGACTTTTTTGATACGAAGGGCAAATTTGTTGTTCTGAACAAAAAACAAAATGCGTTTAAAAACTGAGTTAACAGTACGCTCATCTTCAGTTGCCGATGTTCCATTTGCGATTCGCGGCGGGCCCGATTTTACTAGAATTAATGAAAATACAGCTCGTTGGACGTGTTCATTTTTTCAAGGTATGTTTACACTTGACACGTCGCAACCGGCGTTTCGCACAACTTTAAGGATCGCAACAAAATAATAAATGTGACCGAAAGACTAGCTTTTCACTTACCTATTAAAAAGGTAATTTCTCAGTTCTTGTTTAAGGAACTTACGTCGCATTCCAGCTTGCCAGGTATAAAATGGCGGGACGAGTTCTTTGACGTGACGTCCACAATTTCATAAGCTACAAATTAAAAACAGATAAGATTACCAAGAATATGATTATTTTACCTTCTGTACTCTCTAGTCTTTAGTGCCCTCCCCTTCGCTTTGTGAAGTGTGTCGATTCCGTAGCGGTTACTGTAAACAGTGTTGTTTAGCGGATCAGCTGAGATTTCTGAATCAATAATTAACTCCTGAAATCATAGAGGTTTCAACTGAATTTTGCAACTTGTAGCTAATGCGGCAATATGAAATCTATTTTTACTTTTCGAATCTTTTCCAGGGGCCAGGGTCCATGGTTTGACCTGTAAAAGTTGCATATACCCGGATGGCTTGGCTGGAAATTTAAGACGATTTCCGCTCAACGTTCGAGCAGTAAGTGCAAAAATTAAGTTACCAAAACTTACTTTTGCTCCCAAGCTGACCCCGCGAGAGAAAATTGGATTTGAAGTTATCAATATTTCAATTAAAAAGACGCTTCATGTCATTTCAAAACAAAATGGCGCCCGTTTTTAGCATACTTTTACGAGATTTGAAATTAATTTTCTTGAGAATGCTTGAGAATTTCATTGCGGGGTCACTTGGGCAAGTGAACTAGAGTGAGATGTTTCAAATAGCATTTAAAATGTTACCGTGCTATGAGTAGTTTTTTGGTAAATATTTTTTGCACTTATTGCTCGAACGTTGAGCGGAATCCGTCTTAACACGCCGAATTCAGAATCCAAAGAAGCCTTGCTAAACAGTTACAAGCTTTGCATAATATAAGCAAAGGAAATACCGGTAAGTGACCTGTGTACACAGCCTGTCTCTGAACCTTCAGAATGTTTGAATTCTTGTCACTCAATTGTAAATAGTTAACCAGGTTGTCCTGCCATTTAAAGTGGCCTTAAGATAACTGCATTTCTTTCATAATCAAATTCACATGCTTCGCTTTTTTGAAACCATACCTGGAAGTGTTGGATAAATTCAAAATGATGCTGAAACCACTCAAGAAGACAGTCCAGAAGATCATCGCCCGTGGTCGATTTTGCAACGCGCGCGGCACAATAATTTGCATGTTCAGAGTCAGTCCGCTTTGATTGGTCGTAGGTTTAGCTCTGGGAATACCTAGGTCTCTTCGCAGAATTCAGCTGCTGTCAATCAAACGGTTGGAAGTGCAAAGTAAATCTCAAGGTGAGATAAATTGGACAAAAGTGCATTAATTATCCCGCGTTACCCAAACGGTTTGACACAACTGAGCTGCGACTCCGTATATTGTTTTGGTTTTAAAACGTTACCCAAAATAATTTCATACAAGCTAGGCGGCTTTATACTGATAAACAGTGACAAGACATCGAGCATTTTGGGCAGAACACGCTGTCTACATTTTTCGAATCGCAATTTCAAACGAGCGCTAAAGCGCTCGTCACGCTCAACGAAAGGGTTGCGAACGGAACTCGATGCGAACGAAGGGAGAGACTCGTGCTTCGTATAACTGAGAAAATTAACGAAGTAATTATTTTTGAAGTAAAATTCACGCAGATCAAGCATTCTTAAAAGCGATGCTCAAACAGCAAGCGCTCCCGATATAACAGGTTGTTTTGTTTAGACTGGTAGCAGTCTAGCAATCGCGATCGCTGGCTAGCCAAGTACAAGTGCGCTAGCAAAACACGCGATTGGCCATAGAGCGAGTAACGTCCCACGCAAGAGCCGAAGGAAAACTGTCGCGTGCTCCATGCTCTAGGTTTTCCTTTGGTAGCACAAAACGGTTTACGTCCTATTGTTCTTGTAAGCGGAGCTTGAGCTCTCTTGTAAGGTCTCGCGAGAGTTCGGAAGAAATCATTTTGGAGCACCGTTAGGGGTTTGCGCAACTGCTTCAAGAAATTCTCGATTCGATACTACTTCCAAGCAATTGAATCCAAACTTCGCCCATTCGTAGCTTAGATATAAGGCTAACTTTCCCCGGGTAAACCTAAGTTAGGAATTCCTTCCTTGAAGAGTAAAACGCTCCTGAATATTAATGACGTACTTTTCTCGTACTAAAATTAACAAAAAAAACCCAAATTTTAGAAGCCATTCGATACTAGTTCTTCAAGTCACAGAGAAGTCAAAAGGGCCTCAAATGATTTCTTAACTCCTCTTCTGAAAAAGCCCGGGTAAACCTAAGGGGTAAAAAACCTAGGTTTTTTGTAACGGAGCAAAACGTACTGGCCTTGTTTCGCCATTTTCCTCCATTTTCTTTGTATTTCATTAGAAGCTTTTCAAATTGAGCGCCCTGGACCGTAGAGAGGTCCCGGATGGATGTCGCGGCATTTTGGGCGATGTGAACAGAGTGCTGACTTGGTAGAAGGTGAAGCCCAAGTTCATGCAGTAATCAGGCCACCATCCACTAATGTATTATGAAAGGTTGTTGGCTAAAAGTTACCAAATGAATTTTAATGATGCAGACAAAAGATGCCTTAGTTTTGTCTGTGACCATGATTTGATATCACATTTACTTGAAGACGCTAATGCCATTTGTTTAATAATAACGCATTATTATTAAGTCCACAGTCTCGGCCCTTTCTGGTCTCTTTGGTTCAACGCCCACAGGTTCTCTCTGAATAACCTTGCTTTTTGTCTTTTTAAGGTAAGCCGTATCAAGTGCCTCGACATTCAAAAGTTTTCTTTAGGAAGCATAAATTTTGGTTTAAAAAAATAAAGCACAAAATTAAGGTGGAATCATTTGCAGCATACGCGTATATTCGTCGGATCGGATTTGTTTGTTGGAATTTTTTATTGTTTTAAAACTTAATAACAATAAAAAATTCCAACGGGCAATTTCGACGGCTATACGCGTATGCTGCAAATGATTCCACAGTTAGTGTCTAATATTCTGCTTTGGTAAAATAGCCACTGACTATTACACTTTGTTTCACAGGTTACTGAAGTGATTACTCCAACAATTAGTGTCTAATAGTCAAAACTAAGGGTGGATTCATTTGCAGCATACCCGTATACTCCTCGCATTCTTAACGCGTACCCTGTTGCAAATAAACGCGTCGATAACGGCCAGAAAACTACCCGTGCGAAACGCCTATTGTTTTTAGCTTGATAATTACGTTCAACGTCAAGGCGAAAAGTAAGGAAAGCTTCAAAAATTGCGATTTACTTGGCTTTAAATGCTGTGGAACGTGATACCTTATTATAATTTAGTTAGTTGTTGGTGAAAGTCAGCTATTAGGATATGGCAGGCAAAAGCAGACGGGAAGATGGAACTGAATGGTACAAAGTGAAGATGACTATGTACTTTATTTCTATTTTTCTTAGGGGAAATTCATTCATGATAGGGTACTTCTGATTAACCTATGGTGACAGCAAACGAATTGAGGCTGTCTGCAAAACCCTAACAATTAAAATGCTGGAAGGGTGGGAAATTCGACAGCCTGTTTATTTGCATCGCATTTGGGAAACGCGTATAGGGTATGCGATTACTCAATGGCGCAGCGACTTCTCGCATTCAGTGAAGAACAATTGGCATTTTTGGTAGCAGGGAAAAATGCAATCCTTTCGCAAGTATTTTAGCAGGCAATTGCCTCCTTTGGGAAAAGTAATCAGAGTTGACAGCATCAAAATAGCCAATGAAGTAAGAGCGCACGCTGGAACGCGCCGTTGATTTATCGCCTACCCCATACGCGTAACCTAAATGCAATGCAAACAAACAGGTTGTTGTATTTTTTGCTGTACGCGTATGCAGCAAATGAATCCACCCTAAACAAAAGAAAGCAATGGAACTAGTGTGTAATAGTGTCTGGTTACTGTATTTAGAGAGGTTTTAGGCGGTTTAGTACCCGGTTGTATAATATCTATTTCAGGGGTTAAATAAAATCACTCTATGACCAAAGTTGAAAATTTAAAGAGGGGGGTACAAGCGGTGGGGGGGGGGGGACAGCTCACGTTTCACTGAGAATGAAACGGTCATTTCACGTACTCTCCAGTTCATCATTTTCACGACATTTTGCACGATGACTACAAAACCACAATTCATGACAATTAAAACACACGGTTCTCGCATCACGATATGCCAAGGAAATAATAAGGTAACGTTCAGTGTTTTTTGTCTTAACGCAAACGCAAACCAAAATATCGGGCAAGTTTTTGTTACATATATTTTTTACTTTGTATATCCAAATTTTCGCTGGTTCGTTTCGTGTTCTGCGTCTTTTTGCAACGCCGTGAAGATCAGTCTTAGGTATATATTTTTTTACTTCGAGTGTCTTACTGATCCAGGTCCACTTAGGATCCGGCTACTCTCAACGTCTTATCGCTGTGGTCCTACTAGTTTTAAAACTCAGCACTGTGAAATCACTAAGGAGCTTGAGGTGGTGATTTTCGTTTGATATCACATCCCTTGATGAAACTGCGGGAATAATTTTTTTCTGGTAAAACTCTGAAGACATGTTTACGTTCTCTAACGCAAACCTAGTTCTTTGGCAGTAAGTGCATGATTACCGCCAAAAAGGATTTTACATGTGTTGTTCACAAGAAACTGCATCTCTTGGAGAGGAAGCTTTGTACAGTGTTTCTCTAAATATTTGTACCGGACTCATCAAATACTCTACTCGTGAAAATTTTAATCAAAGAGTGTTACCAGACAAATCTGCAAGATTTTCCTTGCATTCTGATTAGTCTGTTGATAAAAAGTGGACGTTAGGTTATTGTTACAGTCGCTCTGGCTACATGTGTTGGCACTCCATGTTAGTTCAGTTTAGTGTTGTCATTCAATAAGTAAGAATTATTTACCTGGAATAAGGGGGTATGTGATATATTCACCTGGTACTGCCCTGAGGGCATAACCCGAGGGGCGATACCAGGTGAATATATCACATAACCTCGAGGGACAGGTAAATTACATGCTTATTTTTCAGTTGCTGAGGTCTTGAGTAACATTTCACTGTATGTGAATCACAGCCGACAAGTCATTCCGCAAGGCCCTGGGATTCGCATGTGATGAAGTTGAACGGTAAACATGTTTGCTCAGTTTGAAAATTTGCATTATACGCTTGGCCTCACTGCGAAAAGGAAAACGGAGAGGAGAAAATTCTCGACGCATAGCATTCATGGGCTTTTCACGGAATAACCTTATCCTCGCATCTGAAAGAAGGAAGTTCCAGGTTTACAAAATACGATAAAAAAGCAAGGCTGATTGCACGGTATGGAAACTGATGTATATTCGAAAGGCACGGCCTTTCCTCTTCAGGGTCTAGTCCTTGCAAAGAACGTAGAGTTTACAAAGAACGTGAAGCCTTTTTCCTCTCGTTTGATACAGGGGTCTGACTAAGGGTCTGACAGATCTTAGCACGCGCAGCAGCCCAGAGCAGCGGCCTCGTCCCCAGTCCTTTACACGTTTATCGAGTGACAGAGGGAGGCTTGGGGCGGCCCCAAATGGCCCCAGACTTCTTTTCCGTTCTCTTTTGTGCGCCTGTTGGTTTATCTTACATGAACTTGGCTGATGTAGTATAAGGGCACGAAAATGCCAAAGAAAAAGACAGGAGCTCGAAAGAAAGCCGAAAAGCAAAAGGAACGACAGCGAGGAATAAGAGCAGGCCGAGATAGACCGATCACGGAGTACTTCTGTAATGTAACAATGGTAAGTAAAGAAACTACGTCAGCTCCATGCTGCTGTCGTCCGATTCTGTGACTGATCACAAATATAAAGCTCATTTATTTTGTTGTCTTTCTTTATTTTCATTTAGGAATGTGATAAATGTAAAAGGTATGTTTAACTGAACTATTTAATTGACCTTAAAAATTATTTTCTAATAGTTTCAACACACATTTCCCAATTTCCACTTGAGATTCAGTTGAGAAATGGACATCTTATTTGAAAGTAGTACCATGCTCTAAAGGCCCCCTGGACTAGCATCCCATTCAGGGGAAGGGGGGATCACAGGGTTACGTCCTAGAATTTTGGTGGGATTCCCCTATGGTTAGATGGTACCCATGTAAGTTACACTCGTGGATGGAAAGACGCTATGAGCACAATGTGCTGCATTGATTCATTTTCTGAGGAGATGCAGGGACTAGAATCAAATCACTGCCTTTCTCACATGCCATAAATAAAATCTTTTGTGTCGTTTACTGGATAGTCTCATTCACATTCTGCTTGAAAAAAAAAACAACAAGGAAGAAGCAAACAAAAAAACAAACAAAATAACAACAAAGGGCGTTAATTGTATTATTTTATTGGTGAAAATGCAACTGAGTGAGCCTTGTGCCTTGCAAGGGTCACTTAGGCTCTCTTAGTTGGGCATGCACGGCACAACGGTGTAGCCACCATGCACTGGCTTTTCATCTCTTAATGAACAAAAAATCTAAAAAATCCAGAAAGTTCCCTTTTTTGCCAGATTCGCAAAGGGCCCATTCTGCTCTTTAAGCCCTGTAAGCCTCTATTCTGCTCGAAATTCTACCAGCATAACATGAACAAGCCTACCACTACACCATCATTGATGCCTTTTTAAAGAGAAAGTGCTTGTTGCAGAATGAGGCAGAAAGTTTCTTACCAGTGATGCAGCACTAGCCCGGCAGACAGGGTTGTTAACGTACTGGAACATTTAAAAGGGTTCAGTGCATTTATATGCTGATCATATCTTTCATCCGTGCAGACGACAAAAGAACAGAGCCTTCTGTTACTTCTGTGGAGCAGTTCAGAAGCTACCTATTTGTGGAAGCTGTGGTGAGTAAATTTTGCAGATTTAAAGTTGTGCATATAGGGTCAACCTTTTCCTATACCAGAGTCAAAATTGTGGTGCATGTGACACCTCCAACATCTGACTCTGAATGAAATCCTGAAGTATGGCCATTTAAATTGAGATGGCTACATGTATCTAACAGCACCTTCCTGTTCAACTTTTTAAATATTCTGCTGAACAAGTCGGTTATTAGTTTTGAGTCTGTGGATAAAATAAAAGATACACGTGCAATGTATTGAGCTCAGGGATAGTTGAGCGAAATGAACAAGTGAGCGAGTGCACGTGAAAATAGCCTGCCACATTGTTATGTGACGCACGTGTCAAGCCAAGTGTAGCGAGCTGCAAATACAATTCACGCTCGCTCGCTTGTTCGTTTCGCTTGACTATCCCGAGCAGAAAGAGAGACTGCTTGTAGTCTAATATACTACATGTACTAACTTTTACCAAAGTGGTACCCCTTTCATATACGTCTACTTAGAATGAACTGCAGCCCTTTCTCAGGCTTATCCCTAACAGCCGGCAGCCGGCAGAATTAACCAGTTACTTAAGTTGTTTGTGCCGGCTACTTTTGTGATATATATTTTTCAAAACAAATTATTTGTCCCTTTCCTGGCGCAGATATATGAAAATGAAACTTATTTCCCATCGCAGTTTATGGACTTAAAAAATTAATAATCTGGTTGGGACAGAGATGCATGATTATTAGTTCATTACGTTGAGTTCTGAGAATTACATGTAGAAAACCACTGAAGGCACGAGTTTAATATACAAATAAAATTGAAAATTTACGATTACTTTTGGAACCGATGTTATTGGAAATTTGTGCTCAGAATCAAGGAAATTCTGTTTCTGGGGTCTTAAAATGTAAAAATTTCCTGGGGGGGCATGCTCCCAGACCCCCCTAGAAGGGATCACCTTCAGCGCTTGATAATCACTATCCAGCTACTTAGAAATTTTTGCCAGCTACTTGAAAAGTTGTAGACAACCCTGCTTTCTTACATCTCAAGAAAAAGCCAAAACAATAGAATTTCCTATAATCCCCACATTTTTCCCGGGCTTTCAGTCATTCTGGTTCACTTGCTCAAAGGGTGCGAGCTTTTATGTGTTTTGCGTTGTCATTTCTGCAGAAAATTTCCTATACTTTGCTTTAGCTCCCATCTCTTCTAGTCTGTGGCCTATTTTGTGACCCTTTCATACGTACGCCAAAATGACAATTTTTCTTACTCTTTAGTAAATCGCAAGCTTAAAAAGGGCACCCCTTTCGGGCGGAGCCTCCCCGTATAGCCCATTATCGGGAGTACCCCCAATATTTACACAACATTGTCCTCTACAAGGTGGTTCTGTCTGTCGTTGAAATGGTGAATTGTAGTGTGAATTGTAGTGTTTAGTCACTCATTTATTCAAAGTACTAACTAAAGGTAGTTTTACATAATGACATATGATTGATTGGAACCCTATTTGGTACTTAGACTTAGCTACCCGCTACATGATTGTAATTATGTATTCCTTAGTTTAAGGTGTATAATTCAGCGACTCTTACAAATACTAAAATGTAAAACTCCCTATCAGCACCCCAGCACCTTATTTGGGTGGAACCTTCCCATATAGCTCACATTAGGGAGCACTGCCCCCCCTTCTGCTAGGCCAAAACCACTGACCCACCCTGCTAGTGTTATAATTGGCATGGAGTGTATTTTATTCCAGAACACTGTAATAAACATTGTTTTGCATACAGTTGTGTGCAAAAGGATTACGGCTGCTTTTCATGCACACACCTGCACAACAGAGATGTTTTATATCAAGTCAAATTTCGAACCTAGCAAAACATTGCTCGAAATGCTGGCAAATTGACAGACAAAATGAAAGTTCGCTCGAACAATTGCAGTGAAATTTTGAGTAGCCCGAATTATCGCTTGAATGTTCCCTTCGAAAGTTCGAGCAGCGTGAATTATCACTCGATCTTTCTCGTGGAATGAAACAATAGGTGTCACAAAATTTCTTCGAAAAGCCAGAAATTTCGTCAAACTTTGCTTGCATTACTTTTGCACAATACTGATGAAGTCTCACATGCATGTAGGCATGTTTACATATTAAGTCTCATGTACATGCAGGCTTGTCTAAGTGTCTTATTTTTTAGGGAAAACCAAATGCATGGCAAAAACAGGAGACTGTGTCGTAAAACATGGGACAACGTTTACAACTGGGTTTGGGATGGTGGTAAGTCATACACACCTAAAAACTTTATTTATGTATAGTTTGCCACATAGTTATTTGGAGCCCTTCTTTCCCTGGGGTAGGGTGTACTTTCAAATCAATTCAAATTACTGTAGTTATACATTAGCACCGTTCCAAGGAGTATGGTAATAATTATAGTAATAATGAATCTAAGACGAAAGTTCAAACGAAAAGCCAATTTGAATAACAACATCTACTTTTGAACCTCTTTAATACTAGGGATATGGATGTGTATCGGTATTATGGAGGTCTCTGTGTTGCAAAGTTCATAAGAATTTTAGTCTTGTTTTATCTTTTAGTTGTCTCTACACACAATACACCAGAACATTAATAACTATTGACAAAATTAAACATATAATAGAAAAGGGCAAAAAATAATAAAACTAATACTAAACTAATCCCTTAACTTACGATGATGGTTAAATTATTATTTAGAGAGAAGAAAAAAGAGAACTTAAGAAAAAATAATATGCATTATATGACATAAAGACACATACATAGACACTACACAAAACTATATAATAAGGGTGGTGATGTCTCTTTTAGACCAGACAAACAAAAAGGTGATCGGGAAAGGCTTGACTGCGGTTACAGCTGTATTATTTATATAGACATGATGTGTAGGCCTATAATATTATAGTCCTAAATTTTTCTGATGTAATTAAATATGTAATTTCTCCGTTAAGTCTTTCAACGTTCTTTTAAAATTTTTTTGTCAATTGTTTATGGATTTCTAGGGAGCCATTTGTGATTTTTGTGAGGCATTTGTGTGCCACAGCAGAAAGTGTCTGACAACACACGCTTGTGAATGTGTTCTCAGAGAAGCTGAATGTATTGAATGTGAGCGAGGTGTGTGGGATCATGGTACGTATATTAATCATGCATAGAATTTGATAAGCTCAGTGGAAAATGGAATATCAATATGACAAATTCTATAATTTCCCACTGATATTGTTTTTAATTAGCACTTGAAATTAAAAAACAAAGGAAAAAACAAATTAAGTAAAAAATTAACTTTGAATTAAAAGAAGAAATGTTCTCAAGTCGTTTTTACTCAGAAAAACATCTGAGTCCTCCTAATGGGCGACGAACCCATGCCCTTCCAGTTGCCAGTTGGATGCTCTAACCACCTGGAAGGTGATGGGTCCAACTCTAGTTGGGAATGACTCAGTTTTTTTTCTGAGTAAAAATGACTTGAGAACATAATTTTTCTTCTTTTAATTCATTTCAGCCAGTTGTCACTCCACTTATCGTGTTTACATTTGTCTCACTTGACATTATTGAACCTTGCAGTTAGCAGCCCTGTGTCACTTATGAACCTAATTGTGTGTCTTCACTCACCAAGAGTCCTCCATATCTCAGTGGATAGAGCATCCAACCTGCACCTGGAAGGCCATGGATGCGACTCCCGCTGGGAGGACTCACATTTTTTCTGAGTGAAAATGACTTGAGAACATTAATTTCTTCTTTTAATTCATTTCAGCCAGTCATCACTCTGCTTATCATAAATTGACTTTGTTCTAATAGTGATAACACCTGCAGTCCTTAGATTTCAGGTCAAATTTACAAATTTTGGTTTTTGAAGAGGGAGGAGAACTGTAGTTGTAGACCCTCCTTCCCCTCCCCCCCACCAAAAAAAAGGAAAAAAATTACTCAGCTACAACGATACATTTTCCTATGATACCATGCATATCTCAATACAAGGGCCACGATACGATACACGATACGATACATTACTGTGTGCGACAGAACTAGTTACCAACAACTTAGACTACTCTCAAATAATTTATTTCCATAATAATAAATTTAACATAGTAACAACACAACATCAAATTGCCTTACAAGGGCTAAAATGTAGAGCTTGGGTAAGGGATATTGAAGACAGTGATTTCCCAAATTTGTTGATGTAGTATATTTTATTGTATCATAATAATTTATTGCGATATCTTGTTTTATTATCGTTATTCGTATCGTTGGAAAAAATATCGAGGTTCACCGATGCATCGGAGTATCATTGCAGCCCTAATACTCAGAGCAAGGACAGAAACCAACAACAAACTCCACCCACATTTGATGTTAAATCCAGGATTCAAAACTAGGATGCATAAATTCGGGGGAAGGGAATCGAAGGACTCCCACCCGTTTCTCCCTTACACTCCTCTTGCTCAAATCCTCCTCACGGAAGTTTCATCTTTTGTTGTTCTTCGCAGGTGGGCGTGTGTTTGTGTGTTCTTATTGTGCATCCTTTATATGTGAAGATGATCAGTTTGAACATCAAGCCAAATGTCAAGTACTGGAGTCTGAAACATTAAAATGTAAGTTGATCAGATCTTATTTTTAAATTAGATCTTATAATTATTGACAAATTGTTACTGAACGGTCCCTTAAACATTAAGTTAGTAATTAAATATGCTTAATATTCAAAACAGCATTAACAATTTGTCAATAATAAGGAAGATCATGACCAGAAGAGTGGTTTGGTTACATGTGCCCAGTTATCTAAAACCTTCTTTTAAATAATCTTTTATACATAATTATCTCCAGGTAAAAATAAAACTGGTTGGGGTTGTAGTTTTTATCTCCAAGCAATTACGTGTTTTTCTTTGTTTTTTAATTTAATTTAATTTAATTTACTCAATTCAATTACACAGATAGTAAAAAAAATCTATCTATATATACTGTATATAATTATATACACCCGTTTTCAAAAAGGTTTTCTTCAGAAAGATATTAAATATAGATAGATGCTTTTGTTCAAAACAATCCAACCATGTTATTTGGCCATGTGTGCATGCATGTCTCTCACGTATTTGATAGCAAAAGGCATAAATTTCATTTAAGTGAGAAAATTTGGAAAAATAGTCCTTCGTCTGAGATAGAACGGGTTTTTTTCCACAGGAATTTCTTTGTTTTGGTGTTTGCGATGAAAATATGCCTGCTTCACTAAGCAATGATTTGCGTTGGCGTGTAGTTTGCATTGGCTTGTTGTGCTCGCGAAAGTCACGAAAGGAACGGTGAAATACATGTAAGCTGATCGCTGATTGGGCACAAAAACTACAATGCCTCAAAATTTGTGCTCAATCAGAAGCAAGAATGTAAATGGGCTCTTGAACTAGTCCATTAAAGGTAATCGCCCAGGGGCTCTCCCGTCCGTCTTGTTAACTTTCGCTCCCGCACAGATTTTGCTCGCACAGATTTTGCCCGTTTTATGTCTCTCACCACGACTATCTGCCCCTGGGTCTCCGAGGATGGTTTGCTCTTTGTCCTTAATAAACATGAAAAATAAAAAAGAAAGTTTGACAATTTCCAGCCTGAGAAAACAGCTGATGTTTCACAAGGTCGCCCCTTGAGCCGTTGTAAAACGATGTCTGAGTAAGGAGTGCAGAAATTCCATACCGATGACGTGACACTACCCAGATCTTGGTAGTGCTTCTGATTGTTGAAAGAAAATTCCAACCAATCAGAAGCACTACCAAGTTCTGGGTAGTGTCACGTCATCAGTATGGAATTTCTGCACTCCTTACTCAGACATCGTTTTACTAGGGCTCAAGGGGCGACCTTGTGAAACATCGGCTGTTTTCTCAGGCTAGACAGTTTCAAAAGTAGAAATAAAGTAATTCTGATATCTTTATTTGTTCATGAAATTGTCGTGATTCAGTTAGCTGAATGTCTAAAATAGTAAATCTTTGTGACATCGTATTCAATCAAAAATTTTGAAATTTTTGACGTAAAAACATACTATTTGTTTGAAATACATTTTAGAGTGATCTATCATATATTCAAGCCAAGTTTCATTTTTATCCAGGAAATATGTGAAGCTGACACGTTTTTGGCAAGGTGATGACCTGGGGTGTTACCTCATCGTAATTAGCTTAGTTTTTGGTGATTTTTTTTTGTTTTTTTTTTCCTTCTGGGGGAAGGTATAACAAATGCTTGAAAGCATTGATTTTATGTAGAGTATCTGGCAACACCTCAAATTCCATCCAAAAAACTTCCACTCTCGCTGTTGGATAATCTTAAAAACATGTCTCTCATGTAACTTCTTGATGTATTACATGTACACAAGTTTGTATTGCCATCACTGTGCACCCAGGTGTAATAATCTCCTTATTGACTACAAACCTTAGTCTAGAAAACGCCATCTACCTTCTCTGGTTTTTGTAATGTCAACCTGTGTGGTACGAATTTTCATTTTCAGGTGTTTCCTGTAACAAGTTAGGTCAATATTCCTGTCTCAAGTGCAAGGTAGGTTATGTTTACAAACAGTTACATGTAACTGTGGAAGCATAGTGGTAGATTGAGTGCCATTAGGGCACCGGCCTTTCAATATATGGCTTGTTTTTTCAAGCATGGTCTGATTTTGCATTGTGTGCTGTGCATTCTTGAGCTTTTTGGGTCTTGCTTGGGCATGTCTTGTCCTCCACTTTCCCTGCTCTGGCTGTGCCATTTTGCCTGGCATCTGCCTTGTCCTCCACTTTCCCTGCTCTGGCTGTGCCATTTTGCCTGGCATCTGCCTGGTTGTGCAACTTTAGTAGAATACTCTTGTTGCTTACAAGAAATGCATCAGATGTTTATTCTTATCACCATTCTTATAACTACATGCAGGCAGTGTAGAAGAGATCTGCACACAGTCCACATTTCTAATTATCTTGCTTAATTTTGGAGCACTTGTAATTATCATGGAACAAATTATCTACTAAAAACAGATTAGTTTCAATGAAGATACTAAGTATGAGTTTTTAGGAAATCTTGTTATTGAAGTTTTGTGTAATAACATGATTTCTGAAAAAAAAAGCCCTCTGGACCCTCTGAAAGAATGACTGAGTCACACTGAACTGAAATATTTAGAGGAGGTAAACACCTTTACTGTACGTGTAGGTTCACAATCTTCTGGGACATCCTGTAAACTGCAATAAGTACCACCACTGGGCTCTTGTGCGATGATGTCTAGTCTGGATCAAGCACAATGAATAAAAGATAATTAAAATAAATTACTTTTTTAGGTGTCAATGTATTTAGCGTGAAAGTGCTAACTGGGGATAGATTTACCGTAAAGAGAAAACAAACATTTTAAACTGAATACAAACATTTCAAAAATCCCAGCTGGTGGGAGACTGACCACTGACCTAGGATTTGAACACAGGGATACCTTGCTGTAAATGAGTGGAAGCAGTCGTGTTATGCTCCTGGTGGAGGGTTTAAACTTGAGACCTCAGTCCAGTGCTGTAACCACTGGGCCACACTGTCTGTGCTACATATAAACATTTTAAAATTTCCATTTTAATATTTCTTTCTTGTAGACGTGTTTTTGTGACGATCATGTAAGACGTAAAGGGGTGAAGTATACCAGAGGACAACCAATTCCCTGCCCCAAATGTGGATATGAGACCAAAGAAACCAAAGATCTTAGCATGTCTAGTAAGTTTACAATGGTTTTTTTTTGTGTCACCAGATTATGGATGTATTTTAAAAATATTGCCCTGTATTTCGTGATTAGGCAGTTTTTCAAAAATCATTAATAATTCATAAGGCCATTAACCTATCAAATGATCGATAATATGTCACGTGCATTGACTTTATATTCATAAAAACCTCTTCCTCATTAGTATGCGGCGTTTTATCAGATATAAAGTCACTGCACGTGATTTATGAATATTAATTATCAACACATCAACTGAAACAATAAATGGTGGGTGAATATTTAATGTTCTTTAATTTACACACACAGTAAATTTACTTTTGTACAAAATTAATAGTACAGTTGTTAAATACAGATCCAGAAAAATTCTGTATTACATTACTACCGTAATCTGGTAAAGGCATCTGGTAAAAGCCCTAGAAGAGGACGCCATGTCCTCTTCGTTCAGTTCAAAAGACGTGTGAGATTTGATTTTCTTGCATACTAATTTTCGACGTAATATTTTTTTCGTATGCTAATTTCCAACGTCCACAAAAGCATCGATGTTATGAACTCTATTGGGACACGCTTATCTAGGAATGTCTTTGAAGCCGTTCAATAAACTCGCAGTTCGTGCTTTATCAAGTCTAAAACACTCCTCTGCGCCTCGTGTTTTAAACTTGATAAAGCACTCGTGCTCGTTTATTAAACGTTACTTAAAAATTACATCAATATAAAGTAAACTACTGGACAGGAACTGGTATCTCTAAAAAGGACGCTTTGGGAGCACCTCTGACTGTCTTCCTTCTAGAGGTTTCCACCTTGGAGAGTTGTGATTTATATCTTAGAGGTATTTGCCTTGGAAAGTTTTCTTTGAAAGAGATGTAAAACTTAGAGAAATGTCCATCTTCGAGTGGTGTTCTTCTTAGAGACGTGTCTCTCTAAGAGATGTTTCCATCGTAGAAGAGGTGTCATCTTAGAGGTGTCTGCCTCAGAGAGGTTTTACGTCTTAGAGGTGTCTGTCTTTGTAAAGCTGACAAAATGCAGTGGGGGAGTGAGGTGGGGGTAACCTGAGATGGGTAATTATTCGATCAACGGGGAGGCTCTCTCCTCCGCAGAGGCCTCCTACAGTCGCACCTTGACTGCAAGCTTGGGAAAAAACGCGCGGAGGCTGGGAAGAGGGAAAAGTAAAATCGCGCGGGGAACGCTGGGAAGGGAAGAGAGGGAAGGGAGGCTCCCGCTTTTTCCCTCTTCCCATCGTTTCCCGCGCTCCCGTTTTCTACACTGCTGTTTACTAATAGGGGCCTCTGAAGAGGAGAGAGAGAGGGAGGGGAATACTCCCAATCGCTTCATGCTAAAACTGGATTTAAATGCCTGTGTGATAAGCCACTGTGCCGGTATTATTCGCCCTTTCAAATTTCCCGCCCCCGAAAACAGTGAAGAATAGGGCGGCGGCCATGTTGGATGACATCAACAAATTAACCAACAACCTTCTGTTTACGTCGTCCAACATGGCGGCGATGACGTACCCTGAAAACCAAGAATACCGCCAGCTACGCAAGAGAAAGACTTTTTACTTGTTTTTTCTTTTCTGCTTCTTCAGCGCGTAACTACGCGTACGCTCGACAGAGAAACGAAGTGGGTGATTATGATGATGACGACGACTACGGCTCTGGCGGGTTTAGTTACGGGACAAGCGGGTACGCCTACGGGACGTCACACTATGGAGAAGATGCGGAAGAAGATGAAAGTGAAAGCGACGAGGAAGACGAGGAAGAAGATGAAGACGATGATGAACAAGAAGAGAGAGAGGACGGTAGCGAGGTGGCGAAAAAGTTATCTGAACTTAAATTGGAGGAGTCTTAGAGAATTTTAACTTAAACTTTATGAACAATAATGCCCGGGTCAAACAGATTCAATATGTCCATTTAATACCGCTCAACGTAGTTGACTTCAGCATGTTTAACGCTTTTGGGCACCTTATTGAATGCTGTTGATAATTCTGAAAGATGCTACTGAATGATTTTAAATGGCTTTAAACAAAGTTTGATTGCCATCAAACATTCTTACAACAAAGTTGTAGCCAACAGTGTTGGATGGTGTTGAATCTTTTTGACGGAGGCTTAACTTGGAGTAGTATCAGCGGATATACATGTACGCAAGAGAACTTCTCTCCCTTCCCCTCTTGGAGGGATTCTCTCCTTTATAAGGTAGATAGATATGTGCCTCCAAAAAGAGTATAAAATAGAATGCAGACTTCGGTCGTTTTGTTTTGAAGGAGGCATTCTTTTTGCCTGGTGGTTTTAAACAGAGTGTTTATTTAGAGGTATGGTCGGAAAGGTTACGAGGAATCAGATTTTTTGTTTCAGTTTTATAGTTTCCAACTCTGGTCTCTTTCACCCCCACCCCTCTCCCTGGATGGAAAATGGCCTGCCGCGTGGAAACGTGACGCGCGTGTCACTACACACGCGCGTCACGTTTCCACGTGGCAGGCGATATTCGTGCTTGCTCTGAGCGGAAAGAGAGATTGCTTGTAGTCTACCTTCTCCCCAGTGGAAAAAAAATATTGGAATATCCCCGCCGGTTATGGAGAAAAGAGAAATTTGGGGGGGGGGGGGGGGTCAATACCATTCATGTCCAGCACACGAAAGAAATGTGCTTGTCGATTCAAACTGGTTGAATCAAAGGCCATGTCTCGGTAACTTTTCAGAATTTGCAACAACTAAGAAATAAACCATTGTTAATGTACAAGTGCCTCCTGTATAAACAGGAAAAAAGAGTAAGCGACTAAATAGTCCTTCATAATTTTGGTGAATTTCTGAATTGTTGGTGAAACGTCGCTTTTGGCAATACGGCAAGCACCGGCAGAACTGAATAAACACAGGGAATTGGAGCAGGAAAATAAGAACAAAAAATAAAACCAGCGTTTTTTCATCCTGGCCTTGAAACCGCATTGTTTGTAGATTTTCAATGACGCGCAATCGAGGACGCGGTTTATTCACTCTGTATTTTCCCTCTCGTAAAATATTATGCGTTAATTTTCAAAGACCCCTAATTTTATTACATGTCGGCAATTTTCAAGCTGTCTTGTTAGCCTTCTTGATTTCGATTTTCTTTTCTTCCGGAATACGTGATTTGCCCATTAAAAGCTAAGACTGTTGCGGTTTTCTTTATTTATTTTAATTTGCCTTTTCGCGTTACGTTAAATGTCAAGCTAATAGTTCGTCATTTGGATTTAAATTTACTGATAAAAAATAATACAAGGTGGCTAATATTCAGGAAATAATGTCCTTCGTACAATGATAATGCAGTTTTTGTCGGCTCTCTCCACTTGACTTTTAATCTTCGCTTCTAGTTTATAAACAACATAATAAGGACAACCAATCAAAATTTTCTTTTGATAACAATTTCATCAAAAAATTTACACGAAAATATAATTTTTAAAAATTACCGGTGTAGGGTGTCAAAGTTGCGTTTCGAGAAATTTAAAAGTTTGATTTCCAAACTTTTCGCCTCCGGTTCAGTTTTAATTTCGAATTCGGGAAAACAATTTGGTTTATATCAGCAACGCGTTTAAAAAAATGTTTTTCTTTACGTTTTCTTATTAGGGGATTTTTTTAATCTCCAGTTTCGAATTTTTGACACGAGTTTTGTATGATACACTGACACCTCGGAACAAAATGAAAAGCAAGTGAATGTGTTGAGAAAATCAAAACAGCTTCGCAGATGTCATTAAGTCAATAACCTTGTTACAATTGTGTTTGTGGCTTGGCTAAGTAAACAATAGATAGGATAAAATCTTTTAATCATTTTTCTTCCATAAAAGCTACTGTCCGGTGTCATGGTTGATAAAAGTGTTGGTTTTCAGTCATTCAAGGTGAATAATTGCAAGGTGGGACTAAAGTGCGCGGTTGTCGTCATATGTTACAGGTCGAAGGGTGTTGTTCTATGTCAGCACCGTAATAAAACGTCACCAAGATTGCTCAATACTACGTCGCGTTTTCATCAAGTTAGCGTTTATTATACATTACCTGTAACAAAGCAAGTCAAAAACATTCACTTTTGCAATGCTAAACAACACCTCGACTGGTATTGGAGCGCAAGCTCGCCTCTTGGAAGGCTTTGGTTTAACTGTGGTTCTTCTAGTGTCTCTAATGTTAAACGTGTCCGTGTGCGTTATCATTTGGAGGACAAAAGTGTTGCGGAACAAGCCAGCTAACGCATTTGTGGCGAACTTGTGTATTGCCAATTTACTGCTGACGGTTTGTGTGATTCCATTTAGTCTGGCGACCATTATTGAAGAGAGCACGGTGTTTATCCTCGCCTTCTTTGCCAGGTAACTGAAGCATTTATGATTTACTGTGAAACTGACGGAAATTTATTTGTTCTAAAGCTCTGAGATTGTGGTGGGGGAAACGTGATAAGCGTGCCTAGACGGGAACTGAAAAATAAACGGCGGTCAAGGAAACCCAGAGCGTACTTCTGGAATTTGTTTTCATCTCGGATTCCATTTGCTTTTCCTTCGTCACCACAATCTTTGGGTCTGGAAAACTCTGCAGTTACACTGATCATTCAGCCATGTTGTTATGTTGTTGTTGCATGTCGGTTGTATAGTACGGTACAGTATCACCTCTGTTCCGTCTGTTTTCGCTATAACACGCTCTCTCATCCGTGTCGCAATGGTGTCTCAAAGTCTTTTAACATCACTGCGCGAATCAAATGCGAAACTCGGCTCTTTTTGTAATTTTACATTGTTTGTAACTGCATTTGTGTTTATTGAAAGGTGACCCTACACCTGGCGTGAGAAAAAGGAGGCAAACAACGCTTGGACAGGGCGGTAGCTAACCTGAACAGGCTCTGCAGTGGGAAAAAAGCGCAAAAAAAAATCGGCGAGCGGAGCGAGCCGAGCGTAGATATTTCGCTCGTTCTCGCCCTTTGTTTTCTTCGCTCTTTCCCCCACCGAAGAGCCTGTTCACAGGCTGCCCACGCTCGTATATTCCGTTGCTAACCCTTGGACCCAACACTGCAATGTCAATGGAAACTATATATATGCATTTTCAGTGAACTGTTAAAGAGACGAGCCGCCTGTTAGGCTCGCCAAACCATCAAACGTATTCGTCTCTGTCTGTCTCGGTTTCTCCCGGCCTGTCAATATTTTAGAGATGAGAGTACCCAAAATGTAAAATTTAATCTTCAAAGTGCGGGTTATCGGCACTTTTTATCGTAAATTTTTAAATTGTATGTAATACATTTTTTTTTTACTTCTGCTCAGTTTTAATACAAAGAAATAGACAAATCGTTTTCTTACCATGAACAACTGTGTAAACAGAAAGACTGTGTTTTTTTTAACGATACATTGTGTTTTTATAGGCCAGCTTATAAACATTTTGTAATGGTCGAAACAAGTAGGCGAAGGTCAAGAAAAACAGCCTAACAATAATTTGCCAATACACGACTCTTTTCCCGTGCCGGGTGGGGGGGGGGGGTAGGGGTGTCCCAGAGGGTTTGAAAATCTGACCCTGTTTAGGACTAAAACGCCCTAAAATAACTACCCTGTGCAGGACAAGCCCCCTCCATTTTAGGTCTCTGTTTAGTAGTAATGAATGGTTATGAAGTGAAGATTTTGATTTTGTATTCGGAAATTCCAAGTTAAGATTGCAATCCAACGATCCACTTATGGAGAAGATTGGATTATTTGTCTGAATCTGGCTTTGAACTTGAATGTAGTCCTACTACAGAATACAATGCATATGAATTGATCTAGTTACTCCGGCTTCCGTCTTTGTGGTTGGTAACCATGGTAATTATGTAGTTGAGTCCGAGATTAACGGGGTGAAATCACGGTCGAAAAGATGAGAACTGGGATGAGGGATCTGGAACGTTGGATCAATCGGGATTGGACGTTTTTTGAGGGATTAGGGATCGAGTTGCAAGTGTAATCAGGGATACAACATGTTCTCGCATTTAGGAACGGAGATTTTGGTTCCAAAGATCCAATGAGCTGTGAAAATGTGCCTCGACATAATCCTAAACATGGTCCCGTCTAGTATGATAAACCAAAGAAACCTGGCGTGAAAGAGAATGTGCAGTTACTAATTTACATCTTCATTTGTAGGGTAATGGATTCGTCAGCGTGGTATCAAGTGTAGCGATTGTAATGACCCTGTGTTGCGTAAGCTTGGACCGATACATAGCAGTCACCAGACCCACACGCTACAAGAGCATTGTCACGCTCAGACGCGCCCTCTACGCCTTGATACTGGTCTGGGGCCAAGGTTTGTTGTATGCATCGTTTCCGTTTTTTGGTTGGTCCAAATACGAGTATCATGAAGGAACACTGCATTGCTCACCAGCGTGGACCGCTGACTGCTCTCTGTATATCTACTTAGCTGTCGTAGGATTTGGAATTCCGATAGCGTTGATGGTGTTTACATACATTCGTATATTTTTCGTCATTCGCAAACACGCTCGGAAAGTTTCAACGGTGCGACGGGCGAGAAATGTGACGAAGAAAACAAGCACTTGTAAATTAATATCGGTGACACAACTGCAGAAAGCAGATCCAAGTGTAAGTGTAAACCCGAATTCCAAATTACAAGACAGATTTTCGGGTTCCGTGGAAAAGATCAATCATTCTGAAGACGAACAAACGATGTTTAGCTCTAACATGGAACTTTCAGCTTTTGATGGCTGCGCTAAGCAATCAACAGATAAGCCTATCGGGTTCTTTGTGCACGAAGGAGTGAAATGTTCAATTTCTCCTGAACTCCCATCTGAAAATACATGCAGTGACTCTTCAAGCACTGGACAGCGGTCTAAACGTGGTACCGTGCGCATTGGAGAAACGCTTAGAAGATATCTACCGCGAAAGCCGCAAATTCAAAACCGTCAACCTCTCTCCAGGGAATACAAGGTTGCCAAGACAGGCGTCATTTTATTGGTCATTTTTATCGTGCTATGGCTACCATATATGGTCGTGCACATATGTTCTGCTAGATTTCAAGCACCGCAGATTGTGTTTCGTTTCTCGATGTGGCTTGTTTTTATGAATGGGGTCCTTAATCCTATTGCTTATGCGTTCGGTAATTCGAGCGTTAAGATGAAGTTCCAGCAAATGTTTTCTACGATTTTTGTTTTGTGCTGCAAGTGTCGGCGAAAGGACAGAGAGCATCCGGACCTAAGAATCTCAGAAACTATCTGATGTCTGGCAAACGTGTTTGTTATGAACGTTTATCAATAAGAATTCCCTTGCTAATGGAAGGGATATTTTATTTTGCAGTTATCCCTAGTAGACTGTACATATTGTGTTTGAACATAGTGAGTTAATTTAAAGAATACTTTTTAAAACGCTTCCGTAAGGTGACTTCCACGTAGAAAAAGAGGAGACGATAGTCGAAAATTTTGAAAGGAACCTTAATAGATTCCAACATCTGGTTCACTGCCGAAGTGGCACGCATTCATTTTCAACTATACAAGGTAGCATTTGTTATTTAGAATTTTAAGTAGCCGATCCTGTCAAATATATTTTAACTTTCTTAATAGGCTAAAAGATACCGGGATGACTCTAGCGTTGGTTATTTGGACTTTTAACATCAAACCACGAATTTTAAACCCTAAAAAATCTCTAAAAGGTGCGGCAACCACCCCTTTTGCTTTGTGCCTCTTCGGGGCGACCGGCCGTTTGCAGACTTTTCCTTCTCTGGAACATTGAAAATGATTCGCTGTAGGCCCGCTTTCTCAGTTGAATTTCATTTAAGTGGGTCTATCAAGTAAATAAGTTGAACCGGTGTCATCCTTTCAGTGAAAATCATCCTTAAGATGGGCTTTTGCTAGCGCTGTGCTGAATGCATAATGACGGAAAAGGACGTCGAACTGAGAGCAATAGCCTAATGTCTTAAAGAATTATTAACAAGAATACTGATTGCTAGGAAAATAAACGGATCTCAAAGTATCAACAACCTGTTCGTGATTTTTGTTCAGTTATAATTTTTAGCTAGCCTCGTTTTATGATGTCCGGTCCATATTTCTACGAAATGTAAACGTCTTGAGTATAAACTGCGTATACTGTACATATATACTGTAAGTAACCACGGAAATCACTTTGGGAATGATTTTTATTATTCAGCGCTCACCAGTTTTTTTTTTTTCATTTTTTCTTGTCTGCGACAGTTCTACTATCCTTAACGAAAATAACGACTGAAATGTTTAAGATTTACAACGCAATGAAACTTTTAAAGGCATTCTTGGTTTTCATCAACATGATAGAATGAGTTTGTTTGCATGAACAGAATTCAAAAACAGAGGAGTTAACGGTAAGTAAAAAGAAACAAAGGATATTTTGTAACACTGTTACGTAGGAATCTTCGCGCACATGTTAAGATCAGATGTGATTTATCCATGTGCTGTTTCCATCATGGCTTTGTAGCTAAATTGGTGAAGCAGTGAGCTAGTAAGGTCACCCAATGGTTATGGTTT